>JAQGBW010005809.1:0-11447 GCA_034698625.1 Julus scanicus
TAAGCTAGTAAAGTGGTAAGTAATTAGTTGATCACGTGTCACTTGACTAAATTACTAGCTTAGTGTGAATCAGGCTTTAGATTCCAATTCATAACCAAATAAATTCCACTTTTATTGCGTATTTAAAAAATGTGGATTACGCAATTTGCATGCCATAAATATTCGTGCATAAAGAGTTGGAAATTATTATGTGATGTAAATTTTTATTGACTTCGAAATACAAAAGAAGTTGTATTGAAAGACGAGAGGCCAATGTGCCACTATCGAGTATATGAACGAAACCTGCTTTAATACAAATAAAAGTGCCAAAGAAATGGGGGAGCCCGAATAATAAGCCATATGTATGACTCATTGGTCTAAATTAGGTGTTTACTTCCGGGGTCGTCTATATATTCATTATATACAGTATAATGCAATAAAATATGTGTAATAATTTTGGTAGCTGCCCATTACAATTTTAACAACTCACCAAACAGGAATCTTCATTTTATTAAATTTCTGTACTCTGAACTATTTGCAGAAAATTGTATCTGAATCAAAACACAGAGCAGAAAGGGCATAAATTCTAGTTTATAAAAATGTCCTTTGAAAACAATTAACATACTATTTCATCATACTAGGACATGTATGCGTGACGCGTCATTTCTACTTGAAGAAATGTCTTGCAACCTTGACATCTGTTTTGTTGGCTATCAAAACATGATCGACCCTGTTATTGCTAGACGTCACGTGATGGCAGCCTGCGTATAGATTTAAAACATTATGCCAGTCATCCTCAGGCTAAAATTTAGTTCATTTCTTAAATGCGCATAAGGTACCGCTTTAAAGGGTCAACCAGATTTGGTGAAATTCGATTTTGACGTGATTGTAGGTCAACAACCCTCTGGAAAACAGCTTCCAAAGGCGATAAGGAAACCCCCCAAATTCATCAAGGTCTAACTAATTGCTGTTTTATCGCAAAATTCGTCGCCTTCTCATGAAATCTCAAAGTTCAATTGGTCACATGACAATGTAAGTTTTATTCCAATTGAATGCAATCTTTTTGGCAACAAACGCCCCACAGACTCTCTACATATCAGCAGCTGCTAAAACATTGGTTTTCAATATTTTTTTTTCTTCAGTCAGTTGAAATTTGATTGCCACTCATCAATATTAGAGCAGGAACAGTGTTGACCCATCGTCATGGCGATTCCTAACCTTCAGATCTTGACCGTAGCCATGATCTTAACCGTGGTCATCTTTGCCTTTGGATGGCCAAGTGCCCTGTCACAGGACCTTAGTCCCAACCATGTTATGTTCGAATTTCCACAACTGGATGAGGATTTTGATGGCCCTGGAGAGCCTTTGTTTCTGACTCCCTACATTCTGTCCGGGGATCTTGACTCTGGCCGAAACCTGAGTCGTGTTGGAACTCTGGAAGGCACGGACACCGTCAGCTACTCTGGTTTCCTGACGGTTAACCAGACCTACAACTCCAATATGTTTTTCTGGTTTTTCCGAGCTCTGGTGAGTGAAATTTCCAATTATCAGTTTAGTGATATTGTCAAGAATTTTCCATAAAATCCAAAAAAAAGTCCAACTCGAACAACAGAGTTCCGTAAAAGTCGAAAAGGTTTTTATTGATGGACAGCATAGAAGGTTGTAAAAACCTTGCAGAATCCTAGTTTCTTAACTTTTTCTATGAGTGAAAAAATTTTGAAAGTAAAGTTTTTGTTGGATGTTTATTATGTTTTAAATTGATGAAGTATTTTTAGTTTTTTTAAAAAAATAAAACTATACATTTCAGACAAAATCAAAACGTGCAGAAAAAGGGTTAAAATTCTTGCTGGACACTTCATCTCGATAAAAGCTTGAATAAATGATTTACCCGGGGCGTTTAACACCAGTGTCTAAAGCTATCATTGACCACTTTCTCTAATTTTCAGAACAACCACGAAACCGCTCCAGTTGTTTTATGGCTCCAAGGAGGACCCGGGGGATCAGACATGTATGGAATCTTTGTGGAATCCGGTCCATTCTACGTCGATAAAGATTTCCAGCTTCAGGCAAGAGAATATACATGGGCCAAAAACTACAATATGCTTTACATCGATAATCCAGTTGGAACGGGTAGAACTACAGTATATATTGAAGTCACTTTGAAAAAATAGGCGCTGCATTAGATTGTGTAGTGTATTCGAAATATGTATAATTTTTCATTTCAGGTTGGAGCTTTACACAATCCGATGATGGATACGTGAGAAATGAAACTGGTGTCGCTAATGACTTGTATTCTGCCCTCACCCAATTTTTCACTCTATTTTCTGACTATGTCGACAACGAATTTTACATCACTGGAGAATCGTATGCAGGTAGGTGATACCCATTGAGTATAATTTATCTAAATGACTGCCTAAAATCCATGATTGTATAAGAGTAAAGATATATTTTCAGACTTCATGTAAGAAAAAATCAATAGAACGATTTTTCCCCTATCTATCATAAAAGTAGTTCACAAAAGCAATGGATCCAATTTATCGATGGGTAAAACTGTAAAAGTCGTAATTAGCAGCTTTAATTGGTGGTTTAAGAACATTTTATTGAACAACTTGTATTGTTGATTGATCACTGTATTTTTTGTTTTGTTTTCAATTATTCGTTTTATAATTCGCTGCGAAAATTTCCAACTTTATCAGTGGATTTTTACAGCAATTTCTTTGTCTGGATAACAACAATTTAAAATGTTCATTAATTTGTATTACTGGAATGAAAGGTTCCATATTAATTTAAAATTTGATTAACGAAATTTCTGGATGACACAATTTCCTAAGTTTGAACAATGTTTCTATAATATTTAGATATAATTATTTAGTCAATCAACGTATAAGAATCTTATGAACATGTAAAATCATTGCATTTATTTTAAATTCTAAACCGTAATAAAGTAAATAATTTTCGATAAATTTCGATATGAACTTTTTTTCTCCAATTTTTGGTATTAAGCTTTCACAGATAAAATATACAATGCACGGGTTTCCACCAGTGTTAGGAGTCTGAATACTTCTGCTGTATTTGATACTTTTAAGTATTACTTATTTGGCACATTGAGATTTTTACGAAATACATTAAAATAATTTCATTAGCGAGACATTTATCATTCTCAATTTAATACAATAAACGTACTTCATTATCTAATTGCAGGTAAATACATCCCAGCCACAGCTCGCAAAATCCACCTCGAGAATCCATCAGCCAATGTTTCAATTAACCTGAAAGGTGTAGCCATTGGCAATGGGCTCATTGATCCAATTACCCAAAACGACTATGGCAACCACTTGTATTACCTAGGCCTTATAGATGGCTCTCAACGAGTCCGATTCCTTCAGCAGCAAGCAGAGATGATAAAGCTAATCAAAGATGGTCAACACATTAAGGCATTCCTCATTTTCGATTCTCTTCTTAATGGTGATTTTTATCCCTACAAGTCTTACTTTTACAACTGCACGGGCATGGAATACTACTATAACTATCTGCATTCCAAGAGTCCGAAAGACATGGAATATTACGGCCAATACATGTTGCAGCCAAGGGTACGAAAGGCCATCCACGTCGGAAATTTGACCTATAATTCTGGGGATAAGGTGGAGTCGTTTTTCTTGGAGGATTTCATGAATTCGACCAAGCCATACGTGGAAGAACTGCTCAACAATGACTACAGAGTGATGCTGTACAATGGGCAGTTGGACCTTATCGTACCCTATGTCTTTACTGCTGCCATGATCCGCACATTCAACTGGAAACATGCCAATGCCTACCAGGCAGCGCCACGAATCATATGGAAAGTAGCCAAAGGAGATACGGAAGTGGCCGGATATGCCAAACCTGTCTTCAATTTTGTGGAAGTTATGGTGAGGGATGCTGGACACATCGCACCCTATGACCAACCCCGAGCTGTGTTTGACATGATTTCCAGATTTATCGCCAATAAGTCTTGGGTCAACTAAATGAAGATTACATTATTAAGTACTACACATTTTCATTCTGAATACATTACGGTCAACGGTTAGCTAGACCATGTGATCTTAGTAGTGTATTACCAGATGCAGCTAACTTGTTACCTATTGTTCTGGCACAGAAAAATGTGAATGAGATTTAGAAATATCTTTTTGTCACAATTTTGATATTTTTTTTCTTAAACTAAATATTTTAGAGGTTCTTATGGTATTGTACTGTGTAATTAAATTCACTTACAATAAATTGGACGGAGTTAACTTATTTCGTAAAGTGTTTGAAAAGTTCGTGGCCTGTCACCGATTTAAACACTATGTTACACAAGCCACGGACTTTTCAAACATCCATCAGGTGCTATCAAGAAATAAGACGAATTACTTATGATTGGATAATTACTCACAATAATTTGTATATTAGAAGTTATTGTTTTGGATCATCATCACGTCCACATTTTCATGGAATCACGAGCCATGTGCAATATTTACATCTACTTGTCGTTTAATTTGATTTGTTAACATGTCACGGATTGGTTTGTACTTGGAATAATGACATGGAAAAAGGGGGAAGACAAATGGGACATCATTTAAAAAAATGTTATCGACAATCTCCTATGATTCGTTGAGAACTTGGTTATGGCTTTGGTGTACCCTATCTGGATTATTTATGTAACGAAGTAAATCGTATGTAGACATTGCGCACATTTTAATAGTCATAAACAGGATCTTAATATTTTATGTCACGGTTGCCATCTACGACAACTAGCAGGGAATGCCAAACTGCCAACGGCCTTGCGATTATGATCAACACCACATCCAATTTTAACTGTTTTTCAATGTTCCTGCTTCAATTATTAATCGATAAAGAGGATAACTACATTAATCGAAAGAGGATGTCGTCAATTTGTACAAGTGATCAAAATCGACTGCTTCCCTTCAATAATAAATCAAAAGACAAGTACAGCTTCGTTATCAAATAAACGACATGGTCATACAAAAGTTGTCATGACAACAAAATAGTGCTGCCACAGTTTACTGTAATCTTCTTCAAATCCGAATAAGTTACCCTTTCAAAATTCCCTTTCGATTTCAAAACTTAACAATGTATGACTTCTAGATCTTTTGTAACATGTTATAATTATTCATATATATAGTATCCTGTCATATTCCAGTCCTGCTACTATATTAATCACTGCATATGATCACGGTACTTGCAATGTAGCCTTGTTGCATTTTAACACACAATTTGAAATAACAAACAAAAATGTTATCATCGGCTAATGAGCAATAATAAAAAAATTGACATTTATTTCATTTCTAAATGTTTTTCTACCACGCGTTGGAGACAATCCTATCAACACTCACTGTTTGCACATGCAATGTTTGAAAAAACAACAATTCAAGCTCTAATGACCATGTTCGGATTAGCGTTAGTGGTTTTTATAATTACGAATATGGATTTTGATAATCCTCTGGGATTGCGAAAACCGGTCACGGTACTGAAACTGTGACTGTTCACAATCCGTAACAACAAAACATTGCACGGATTTTGATGAGTGTCAACTACCGGACGGTGATCTTAATTACCCGAGAGTGTTCCGAAGCGTGAATTTCATCAAATTCTACTGAAACTACTTAGCGAAATCCACTAATTGCACAATGTAATTGAGTAGTGGTCTCCTGAAGCAGGCATCATTGAGATTCTCCAAACTTGTGTCGACGCTTAATTAATATTAAGGGCGCATTTGCATTTGGCTAATTGCTCGATAAATTATTTAAATTCATATCTGGCCATTACAAGCGAATTAGCACGTCCTAAGTAAATATTTAAAGCACCATCTAAACGCTTAATGTTGGAAAATGCCTGCTTTGCGTGACTTCAGGAGCCATGCTTTTGAAATTGGGCGGCATACACTCGAAAAGCAAGTTTTTAATAAAGCACGACGTTAAGGTACGACTAACTATTAAAGGAGATGATAATAGTAATAAACTTTTGCACAAATTTCGTGCATTTTTCATTAAAAAAAGATACGCATGCACCGAAATGGGCGCTTCATCATAAATTTTGTATTTACCTTTAAGGGATGATTATTGTGGGTTTGCATGCGATGCTATCGGGCAATAATTTATGCAAAAAAATGAATAAATAAACAGGTTGTGAGTGGAGCTTTTAGCACTTTCGTGCTGAGAATGGGGAACTAAAAACGAATGTAAAATGTATTTCATTTTGTACTTTTAGCTTGTAGACTGAAAAGATTATGTCGGAACCAAAATGCAAGCCAAGGATTCGTAGGATTAATGCTGATTGTTGGTATTGTTACTACTGGCCTCATTCTTAATCAAGATGGCAGCCAAAGAGACCTATGGAATTAATCGACGATCTATGATATAGTTTGTAAATATTTTTGAACTAAGATGGCATCCACGGAGAAGTAGGAATAATTTCAGTTGAACCAAGATGGCATCCAAAGAGACGTAGTAGCATCCTTGACTTTTCTCCATAATTTTAAGCCAAGATGACAACCAAAGAGACCTAGAATCAATCGTGATCTTTGGTATAGCTTCTCAGTATTTCTGAACCAAGATGACATTCAAGGAAAAGTAGGAATAATTTTAGTCTATGGCAGGTCTTGTCCATCATTCTAAACCTAGATGGCAGCCAAGGAGACGTTGTAACATCGTGACCCTTTCCATTATTTTAAGCCAAGATGACAACCAAACAGATCTAAAATCAATCGTGATCTACAATATATCTCTTTAAGATTTCTGAATCAAGATGGCAGCGAATGAGACATCTCCTAAATAACTATGAGTAAAGATCCTACAACATCTAGAAAATATTCAAATTATATGGACATGATGATATAATCTTACATAATCTACCTGACGCATTTGCAAGAAATTCCTTACATACGCATTCCATTTCAAATTAGTTTTCTAGAATAATGAACAAAAATGTTTATACAAATTTCACAGATATATTGTGTTATATAAATGCAGGAGAATTTTTAGAAGTTGTGATTGTCTTTATGACGATGTTCAGTTGCTACCAAGGGTGGAACAACCGCTCTTGTATTGATATTTCAAATCAGAGCAAATGCTTTTCTGGCTTTTCCTCCGAGGGTCCCGTTCAACTTTATCGACAACACATGCAGCTAGACAGAATAAAAAAAATAATGCCATGTCCACACCTCAAACGGATTTGATGGAAAAACGATTCCCTTCCATTTCCCGAGGTCTGCAGGGTGAAATCCGTGTGGAGAATGTCAGTTCGGAAATTTGGGCTCAATACGGATTTGATGATTTCTCGAAAACTGCATCTTTTCAGTAAACCAATTCTCGATTTGAAGGGCGAAAACTAAGCCTTGCCTGTGCGATCTCCCCTCGCAGATCTGCGAATATGACCAGAATTCGAAATGGGCACTCCGGTGTTCGCTCTCGAAAACGAATCATTTGCATACGAAACAAATGCAGGGGAAAGCCAGCTGCGATACAATGAATGCCAAATTCTATGGTAAAAAACTTCTTTTTTTAAAACCATATACGCAAAATCGGAAAAGAAAGAAAAAGATAAATAAGCGTGTGTTGGAATATCAAAGTAGAAACATATTTTTTTGGAGTGTGAAACACGACTGATCCGAGTGCTGTTCGTATGTCCACGCATCTAAAACTTTCCCTAAGCATCTGACATCCACAAAAAAACTTTGAGAATCTGTTAAAACATGGAAGTCCATCTTGATCAACCTACTTGACATGACGCACTAAAATCTTAAAATCACTTCAGAATTATTTTAAGTCAACTTCTCTGCGTGTTAAACCACGTTAAACGTTAAAAAGAACTTTGCCAAAACTTCCAAAAAGTCATAAAAGTTTACATATTTCTAATATTTGTGACAAGTGGTCCTGGGAAATCAATTTGTTTTGGAATCTGCTAGTTTTTAAAACAAAGAAAGAATTTATAATGCACAATTACAGTAAATACAACATCATAGATGGCTCTGTAAAGAAAGGGAATAATGTTGAACTACATAACAAATGTTATTTGTTAAATCAAACAGCTGAATTACTAAATAATGATGAACTACATTCTAGTGGTGCGGAATTTAAAGGAAATTGCGAATAGATTTGATTTTGATTAAAAATGAAGGCATCGTCAAGCATTTGTGCATACTGAATTGTCGCATGAAGCTAGGTTATTTTCCAATTCATGTTTCCATCAAGAATGATAAATCTCATTATGAACATATGTTTGGCCTGCGGATCCATAGCACTTGAAACTCAATCCTACACCCCGATAACTCGGGGTATTTGACGGTTACTTGTTTATAACAACAAAGGTCAACAGCTGTATAGTTCAACAACCAAACATCTCTTCCCATGGATTTCTTCCCTCTCTAAATGGTGATTAATTCCCACGTTCGAGAAATGAAACTGAGCTATCTGACTGCAGTAACCTAATATTATCATCATTATATTCTCATAGGAAATACAATTTTCTTGTTTAGGATCAGGCCTTGTCTAAGCAACAATTGAAAATCAGATTCACACAGTCATGTAAAAATGTATGGTTAGCATATCATTAAAACATTAATGACAACTCATCATTAAGCAAGTCTGTTTAGCACAATTCAATAATAGCTGTATTTTTATAAATATTATTATTACTTTTATCATTGCTATTACTTACTTTTTTGCTTTGTACATTTTGTAGAGGAGTTTTTAAAGATTTTTGTGCCATGAGTTCATACAGAAAACTTTTTCCCCCCTAGTTCAAATGTTTTTACATTTACCCTGAGGGAATAACTCTATTTGCAAATTAATCAGTTTTTTTAAATGAAGGAATACTTTTTTAAATTGCACAAATACTGTAACTACAATTTTTAACCACATTAAATGAGTTGTAAGCATTTCCAAAAGAGTATGCAGTTTATAAGTTTCAAGTCAAACATGCCAGATGAGTTTCTATTTGGCATGCCTTGCACAAAAAATATTCTTAGCCATATCAAAGTTATATATTAACTGTTGCGGTGAAATGTCAGAATACTGATGTCATATACCGTCTTCATAGGAGGTAATATACAGCATCCTTTCAGAGAAATAAACACAATACTTCGTATAACGCAGTTTCTTTTCTACGTCAGAAGTAAATTAGATTTGCAAAATGTCAATAGAGATGTTCCTCCTACACTAATTTTACTCGAAAAATCACGAAGTTAAGCATTTTGCATAATAGATGAGGAGGAGAAGAAGATCGCTGTCGGGCTTTGTGATGCCAAGTTTGCTGCAACAAAAACGAGTTCACGTTGTTCTCCACCAAATGAAATCATCGATAATTGAAAATAAAAGAGAAAAGAAAATGGGGATTTGGGATCCGCAAGCAACGCCATCAAAACTCTTTATATGGCAATCTCATCAGGTTTGGAAGCCTTCACAGATTGGTTTACAGATATGCAAATTTATGAGAAAAAAAACTGCAGCTGGAAGGGCATCAAGATAATAAGAAAAACAAAGATATTCGGTCCTAGCTTAAAATCAGATCTTTCATACCGTTATATATAAAAAAATATACACAAAAAATACTTATTAACTGAAGTGAATCAGGTCACGAGACTTATATTAACGAAAGTGGAAAATCCTTTGATTATAGAAAATTGCTGTTATCTATATAGAAGCTTTTATAAATTGATTCTTACATAAATCAGCAACAGTCAAAAGTTAGTTTGAACTTTCTAAACAATACAATCTTTTCTGAATTTAATTAAAGATACTATTGTACAGGTATATTCAGGATTGAGCATTCTATGACATTACGGTGGTTTCTGTTTTTTTATAATTACCAATAAGCTAGTCATTCTGTGTATTTACTAATGAATAGAAGAGAGTAAAATCATAGAGTAAGCTGAAGGAAATGTACTTTAATTATCCTATTAATGATTCCAAAACAGCAATTATAATAGCTTCGTTAAAAATAAAAATCCCTCATCCTTCCAGACTTATAAGAGGGTATTGTTCTTTTGCATCTTCTAATTTTACTAGACAGTTTGACAAATTTTGCAAGATCAAGACGCTTGTGAAAAATCAAAAGGAAAAGGTCAATACTAACTCTTGAAAACTCGCATTAATGTAGTGCAGATTTATAGCATTGTGGGCAAGGGCCTATTTGTCACGAATAATAGTAGAAGTTTATTTATCTTCCAAAGCATTCAATGAATAACTGCGGAAATATTTCATGTCACTGCTTTTGTTGGAAAGTAGTGGCCTGCTGCTTGCATGGATTTCGGGTCAACTGAAATCGATAGGAGTTTTAAAAGGAAGGAGTTTGTATGGCACACAAAAAAGGTTTCGAACATGATTGGTCAATCGTAGCAAAAAAGATGCAGTATTCCAATTGTTCAGATTGAATGAATCAACCTTACCAAACCTTAGTTAACCACCTCATGAGTTTGATTGATTGTTGACATTCATTAAATTGCCTTACAGAAACGTAAAACACTTAACAATTCCCACGTGTATATTCATCAATTTATTTGACATGCAGAGCAACTGCTGAGATTTAATTAAGATCCATGTTAAACAACATATTAACCTGGCACAATGCATAATAACAATAAATCTTTAAATTTAAAAATATTCAAAACGAGCCAGGAAATTCTTTATTTACTCAAGATTTCAAAGATTCACTATAAGAGTCTGATTAACAAATTAGCATTTCAGGGATTTAATATGAGTAAAGCAAGATTCAGACAGATTTATAGTCAAAGATTGTAAAGTTATGATATTACTGTATACGGTATTGGTGTGTATGTTTAATGGAAATGTTTGAAGAATAATTAAACCAATAGGGATGATCAAGTAACTAATCCTATTTTAATCTACCAAATTAGCTATTTAAGTAAGCCAAATTTAAAAGCTAAAAGCCCCTAGCCGTGTATTAACGTATTTTTATAGACACAAGACTATCAAGAGTACATTTAAACGAAGCGCGATTATAACATGTGTAAAGACGCTTCATTTAAATGCCACCGGAAGGTGTCATTTCATTGTTTTCGCGCTTAAAAGAATTTGGCAAATTGGAGGAATTTGGATAATTGGAAGAATTTGGCGCGGTCATGCAAATTACCCACTCATCGTTCATGGGCTCATGCAGTTTGCATACAATCCAGCCGATTTTCTTCGCAGGTAGGACACAGTTTTATTTATTTTAGAATAATTCTATACAATTCAGATTACAACTTAAGATTTTACTCTTGCCAAACTGATATAATCAGAATTTCATGGTTTTCGCGCTTAGAAGAATTTGGCAAATTGGAGGAATTTGGATAATTGGAAGAATTTTGCGCGGTCATGCAAATTATCCACTCGTCGTTCAAGGGCTCATGCAGTCTGCATACAATCCAGCCGATTTTCTTCGCAGGTAGGACACAGTTTTATTTATTTTAGAATAATTCTATACAATTCAGA
>JAQGBW010005810.1:0-11446 GCA_034698625.1 Julus scanicus
CAGTCCTTGGTGGACCATTGATGACGACCCTAGAACGGAAAATGGATATGAAAATTGATTACTGTTTTGTCTGCTTTAAAAGGAAATTTTTCCAAAGCCCCCCCCTGAAGCGCCAGCGAAAAGTGGTATGTGAAGACGGAGCGTCACCGGCTCCAAGGCGATCCTCCAATGCAAAAGTAATAGCGTTGTGATCACCCAGGACTTTGACGTCTCGGTCGACAGACCAACCAGAGATTGAGGGTTCCAAAACTGCCGAACAAGCCGTGACATCGATAAAGGACCGCCGCACGCCTTCACGACGATGGTCCTCGCAGGTTGGAATATCGCCCAATTTGATGACAAAAAGACCACGAGCCGCAAATAGGTCCGCTAAGAGAGCACCCCGGCGATTGGCACGAGTGCCACCCCACGACGGATGCTTGGCGTTGAAATCTCCGCCCACGAGCACTGGTAACGGTGCAAGAGTCTACAGCACAAGATCGAAAGCGTCCAAGCGAGGGGCGGTGATGGCATCGGGCTCAATGTAGCAGGACACAAACGCAAAGGAGCGGCCGCGGAAAGACAATGAGACAACGACAGTGGTCGAGTCGGTGCATTGGGCAACCAGGACCGGGTTGACCGCCAGCGAGCGACGATCTAAGATTGCAGCTTTTGTGCGAACTCCAGTAGAAAGTTGCTGAAAACAGACAAAGTCTGGGTACTCTCTCGTGCGACCGTCCGACCCAGTGTACGGCTCCTGAAGTAGCAAAACGTCAGTTGAGGATGTGCGCGCATAGTGAAGCACCTTGAGAGTTGCAGCCCTAGACCGAGACATGTTCAGCTGCAGAACCCGAAGAATGAAGTCATTGGCCATTATGGAAAGTTTTCCAAAGCGCATCCTCCATGCGCCGCCTTATCGGGCAAGTGTCGGAAAAAGGCGAATGATCGGTCGGAGTGACGTGAGCAGAATCGGAACGAGAGGCGGCCTTGCAGTTAGCGCAAGTGAGTTTAGATGCATCATCACGGTCCGGGCAGACGTCGAAAGAATGTGGGCCGACGCAGTGAGAACAAACTGAGTGGCCAACCCGTCTGGTGTTGTTGCACACAGCGCAGGTATGACCAAACTGTAACAAAGAGTAGCACTGGACTAGGGAAGAGAAATCCGCCACGTGTACTCGTTGAAAGTCCAAATTGACCCTGCCATCCTGCAACAAAGCCGCCTTCAACGCTGGTGTCAGTTGGAGGACCGCATTATAGAGGAGATCATTCCGATTCCTGCACTTGTAACAAAAATGGACGAAGTCGGTAATAGAGCCCCCGCCGACGACTTCACGAACCGACGTGTTCTGCTCGTACAGCAGGGGGACAATCTCGGAGGAAGGCAAGCTCGACGAGATCCCCTTCAAAATGATGTAAGGACGACGGCGACGAGCCTCAGTGGCTTGCAAGTCCGTAGTAGCATTTAGTTTAGACATCGCTGTGGAACGTTGCTCGGGAGTTTCAAAGTCAAGACGAATTTTTCCACCAGATAGAAAAGTGGTTCGGGACGGAGCGAATCGCTCAGTGCGAAAACTGACGTTTTTACGATATGCGTCCAGTCTCCTTAACAGTGGAAGCAGTTCTAGAGCCAAAGACGAGAGCATAAGTGGAGGCCAAAACAGAAGCAGGAACGGGAGGTGTCGGCGGAGATGACTGAGATGACCGAGGGACCAACGGCTGCACAGACGGCAAGGACACTGGTGGAATCTGCATGATAGAAGGAGTCGCACATATGGCTGACGAAGCGCGCAAAGCATCCAGCCTGGTGAGAATATCAGTCTGTTGACGTTGTAGGGAAGTGACAGCAGCGGTAAGGTCAGACAATTCCGTGGGAGGTGAGGGAAAAGGCAATGCAGCAGCAACCTCAGCCTCCCTGGCACTCACTGCAGAAACAATGTCCGTAAGTGCAGCGATAATAGAAGCTTTAGCAGTGCGGCTGAAGTTGCCTCCAAAAGTACTGGTCCGATCCCGACCAAACGACCACAGAAATAAAGGTAAAAAAGTTCTCTACAAAACTAGATCCGGTGGAACGCTGTGAGACGAACGGAACGGAAGCTGCGCACGATCAAAGTCGAATGGGCAATAATGGACATTATACTAAGAAAACTTCCAAAGCCCATAAAAAACGATCTAGTGGCCCAAAACTCACATGCCCGGAGGCGGAAGAATCAGCAGGCCCTAAGCTGTCTAAAACTATGAAGATGAAAGCCATAGCTCAAGTAGATCCAAAGTTATGATGAAAACAAAACGTTTTTTGTAAAACATGAAAAAAGCTAAAAATCCAGAAAATGACATCACAAGATGGACAAGAAGAACATCCTAGGAGCACTGAAGAATTTTGGTAGTAAAAATCCTAAGGGAAGATGAATTTTCGATGATTTTAGAATTCCACTGGGCACCAGAAAGCAGGGAGTCTGCCTACTGTGCTGGCTGGAGATGGCTAGGTTTTTTTTTTTTTTTTTTTTTTTTTTTTTCCCTATAAATGTGAATGTATAGACATGTCACGGTTGCTAATTGATACAACCAAGGACGTTTTTGTGTCTGTGTAGGTGTGACAACATAAAGTTTTAATGCAAACATCAATATAGTTAACAAATGTTGAATTGACATAAAACAATGGGAGTATAAAAGCTAACAAATGTAAGCTGGGACGAACTAAATCAGATGAGCGTAATGGCTGCTGGCCAGACCCTCATGACCAGTCACCATCAACCAGATGTAAGGCACCACTAGAAAGATGGAGATGACAGTAATGATTGGATGTAGCCGATAAACACTGCAAAATAAAGAAACAAGCGACAAGGCAAAAGCCAAAATACACCGAAGCAGCAAAGGCACCGTGCAATAATCAATGAAAATGACAGCAAGCAAGTACTGACAACGTGAGTATGACATTAAACCCGTAATAAAATCTCATAAGTCTAAGGAATAAAATACCAGCCAAGACACCCAACAGTAAGTGTCAGAACATGGGACAGCTGCCCGAGCCGAGAGACTGCCGATGAAGACATCACCTGCAGCCGCCCCGCACAGGCACACATATATGTCCCACCAGACATCTTACCAGCAGCATGTCAAGGCAGCGGCTAACAATAAACGTAAAATTACAATCAAAAATTTTAACACAACGAACAGAAGGCACCATTGGAGAGAAGAAGATAACAGCAAGGATTGGATGTAGTCGACAAACACTGCAAAAAAATAAAGAAACAAGCAACAAAGGCAAAACCCGAAATAGACCGAAGCAGCAAATCGCTGAACCGGCAACTACGCCAAGGCAGCGCATTATAACGCGGAGCAGCACCCATGCCGAAGGCCAGCCAGTCCATAGAGCCAAGCCCCAACAAGCTAACCCTCCGCACAGTGAACCGATGATCCGCCATACGTCTGCCCCAGCGCAGCGCCACCGGTGCAGCACGGATGATAACAATCAGCAGGACAATGTAATGCTGCGACATAATGAAAGGACAATATAACAAGACTAAGCAATTCAGCATTACAAGTTGAGCTATGACGTAATGACAATACAGCGACACAGGCAAAGGCACCGCGCAATAATCAAATGAAATGACAAACGAGTACCGACAACCATGAGAATGACATTAAAACCCGTAATAAAATCTCATAAATCTAAAGAATAATGATCGTAAAGAACGACTAGCAAGTTCAAGGCAAATTTAAAACGCCGCATGATTTATGCGCAACAACTTCCGCAACGCGGCGTGCATAAATACCCAGGAGGGCAAAATTTTGTTGATAAATTGGGGACGAGTGATCAAGAAATGAAATAGTGAAATTCTAAGAAAAAGGCCCCAAGTGATGCCAAAGGGCCCTAGGGCCTTGGGACCCTTTAAGAATAATCAAGGGCACAGTAAGAAAGATAATCCCTAAAGGACACCCCTACTGAACCCCAAGTACATGAATGTAAGAGTTAACCCTGTCAACACTGAAAACGCCCCAAGTAAAAGAGAAGAGGCCCTATGGTGGTGGGACCCCTTAACAAATGTGGGCCTAAGTGCCACCAAGTTATCCCCTAAAGAAAAAGGGGGTGGGACTTCCGGTTTGAAAATGCAAGCAAAATCCCTTATAGGCCTAACTGAATGGCAAAAATGCCCTAACTGATGAAAATGAGGACCTAAAGTGATGTCAACCCTTAACCTGCGTGAGATACACCCCCATCAAGTTACCCCTCAAAAAGAATTTTGGTACAACCCCCGGTGCGAAAATGCAAGCAAAAACCCCTTTAAGCCTAATACAAAATAGGGCTAAACCCCGATTTATACCAAAGCTAGACTCAAAGTGCACCCTGTACTACAATAATGCAAGACTCCCTGTAATAGTTAATGAATAATTTTAAGGCCCCAATGCACCCAGTATCATTATGAAAAAGTGTTCCGAAGCGCATCCTCCATGCGACGTCGAATAGGGCAACTATCCGAAAAAGGTGAGTGATTTAATGGAGGGGCAGGAGTAGAATCAGTCCGAGAGGCAGATGTCTTGCAATTGGCGCAGGTGAGTGCGGATGCGTCGTCGCGGTCAGGGCAAACGTCGAAAGAGTGTGGGCCGGCGCAGTGTGAGCAGACGGAATGGCCAACCCGCTTGGTATTGTTGCACACAGCACGGGTGTGGCCAAACTGCAAGCAGGAGTAGCATTGGACCAAGGAGGAGTATTCTGCCATGTGAACAGGTTGAAAGTCCATATTCACCCTGCCATCCTGCAACAGGGCCGCCTTCAAAACCGGTGTCAGCTGTAGGACCGCGTTGTAAAGTTGGTCATTCCTGTTCCGACGTTTGTAGCAATAGTGGACATGATCCGCGATGGATCCCCCACCAACTACATCACGGACCGACGTATTTTGCTCATACAGTAGAGGAACAATATCAGAGGGAGGCAGGCTCGCCGAGATGCCTTTCAAGATGACATGAGGAAGGCGGCGACGAGCCTCGGTGGCCTGCAAAACCGCCGTTGCATTGAACTTGGCCAGTGCAGTGTCCCGTTGAGCAGGAGTATCGAACTAAACGAATTTTTCCGCCGGATAGCATTGTTGTGCGTGATGGGGCGAATCGCTCGGTACGAAAGCTAACATTTTTGTGGTAGGCGTCGAGAGTCTCCCTGGAATTAGCAGCAGCTTTCGAGCCGACAACAACGGCGTAGGTGGGTTTTGGAGCTGAGACCGATGCACTAGACGACGATGAAGGCAATTGAATGACCGGCGGCCGCACAGATGGTAATGGCACAGAGTGAAGCGGAGCGGCAAAGATGGCTGCAGGTGGAGCCGGCGGTGCGGTCAAGGCATCCAACCGGGAGAGGATGGCAGTCTGCTGACGTTGGAGAGACAATTGCGTCGGTGACAACGCTCAAATCCGCAGAAGGTGGAGGGGTCGGCGAGACAGCAGCAACAACGGCCTCACTTGCGCTCACCGCGGATACAATTTCTGTGAGCGCGTCGATAATGGATGACTTTGCGGTTCGACTAAAATGTCCTCCCTTATCCAATTGAGCGTGAATGTACGTCGTGAGACGAGTGACCTCCGCAATGTGATCAGAGGACACTGACGTCCCAGGAGAAAACGGTGAAGCCAAGGGGTCGAGTCCAGTAGCAGAACGAGCCGCAGCAGGGATGATAGGGTGGCGAACAACCGTCCCCGGCAAGGATGGACAAGCTGAGAATGGCGGTGACCCGAGGGGAGATGCCAATGCAGATGTCTGTGCGGATGAGTGGAGATGAGTGTCCGCGGATGGAGCGATCGCCAGCTGAACCGGAGGTGGTGGTACCGGAGGTGAGTTCTCAACCGGAGCAGAAGCTGCTGAGGCAGAAGCCGCCGAGGCAAACGAGGAAGCCGATGATGCCCCAGCGTCACCCGAACTCGATCGCGGGCCATCTTCTTCTTGTTTTTCTTTTTAGGTTTTGATCGAGACCGTTTCCGTTGAGAGCCTTGCAAAGGTCCTGGCGCAGGATTCGACACAATGTCCTCCTCTGACAAGGGATCCAGGTCCGATTCCGAAGTGGAACGTTCCGACATCGAGCGCATGGTTGCATAAGCCGACAATTGAGACATAATGCACAATGAACACAAGAAATTACAGTACCTGTGTGAGTGGCCAATTCTGCAGGGCAGGTAAGCTGAAATAAATACACAGAAGGGCAAATTTTATTGATAAAATGGGGACAAGTGATCAATAGATGAAATAGTGAATTTCCGAGAAAAAGGCCCTAAGTGATGCCTAAAGGGCCTAAGGGCCTTAGGACCCTGTAAGAATGATCAAGGACTCAGTTGGAAAGATAACCCCTAAAGGACACCCCTACTGAACCCCAAACACACGAATGCAAGAGTTAAACCTGCCAACACCAAAAACGCCCCAAGTAAGGGAGAAGAGGCCTTATGGTGGTGGGACCCCTTAACAAATGTAGGCCTAAGTACCACCAAGCTATCCCCTAAAGTAAGAGGGGGTGGTACTTCCGGTTTGGAAATGCAAGCAAAATCCCGTATAGGCCTAACTCAATGGCAAAAAAGCCCTTACGGATGAAAATATGGCCCTAAAGCGTTGTCAACCCTTAACCCGTGTGAGGGACACCCCCATCAAGGTACCCCTCAAAATGAATTTTGATACGACCCCCGGTGCGGAAATGCAAGCGAAAAACCCCTTTAAGCCTAATGCAAAGTAGGGCTAAACCCCAATTATACTAATACAAAACTCAAAGTGCACCCTGTACTACAGTAATGCAAGACACCCTGTATATTTAATTAATAATTTTGAAACCCCAATGCACCCAGTATACTTGAGTTAATAAACTATGGATACAATCTGAAAATTAACTCTGAAGACACCCTGTATATTGTGCACTAATAAGAGAAGCTTAAAAAGTCAAGGACAAAGAGGACAAGAGGGGGAAGAGAAAAACAGAGTAAGGGAGAAGAACCAGGTAGGGAAGAGCAGGGGCAAACCAAATGCAAGAGAGAAAAAAGGGAGGAGAGGAATGGAGAAGCCATAGGAAAGCATAGGAGGGAAGCAATGGAAGAGCCAATAAATTTTTTCAACAAAACATATCAAAAATACACAAAATCGAAGACAAAAATCGCAATATCTTGAAAAGTTGCAGTCCAATATCGACGAAACAAATAGCTACAGAAAGGTAGGAAAGTTCTCCACACGGCTATAGCGATATGAACGCTGTGGGACCGATAGTTCGTCCGCGGCGTCCGTTGAAAGATGAAGTGGCAAAAATTTCATTTTTGCAAGAAAAACTTTCGGAACGTATAAAAAGCGTTGTAGTGCACCAAAACTCACGAAAACAAGGGCGGAAGATACAGCATACTATTTCCTGTCCAAAACTATGCAGATCGTAATTGTAGTCCGTCAGGAGCCAAAGTTATAGCAGAAACAAAACGTTTTTTGTAAATCCGGAAAAAAGCCGAAAATCCCGGAAATGACGACACAGGAGCAACTTAGAAGACATCTCTAGAGCACTGAAGAAGTTTGGTGAAAAAATTTTGAAGAGAAGTTGAGTTTTTCGCAAGTTGAAATTCTCCCTGGTGAGCAAAAGCAGGGAAAACTGCCTGCTAGGCCGGCTGGAGTTGGAGCACCTAACCAGGCATGATGGCTGGTGGTTTTCCCCTTGCAGAGAGACAGGCAGGAGCAGGATGGAGACACATCTGAACACCACGAAAGCTGCAGTAGGAATGAATGGTTAGGTTAGGTTAGGTTAGGTTAGCAAGAGATGCAATAAGGATCATCCATCACTTTTTTCATTGGGTAAAGGATAGTCTGACTCTAGGACAGCGAATTTTATGCAGATTTACAACAAATCGATAATTCAAAAAAAAAATAGATGTTTTCCCTACTGGGTTTTTAAATAATGGAATTGCTTGCCGCTTGAACTGTGAGTGAACTTATTTGACTGTTCGAGATACGAATGTATCAGTAAATGTAAACATTGGAAGAGAAGAGTCAAAACTTATTTTATTGAAAATGGCAATTTGATTTTGGTGGGAGTGTTTTAAACCTTGCATGGGATGCTGTTGGTGTATACCCTAGTGATTGTTTTGGATTGACTGGGATGAGCTATGTGTTGGGTTTTTTAGTGTTGTGCAGGAGAGGACTGAGATTCTTATTTGTTTTTTTGCTCTTTGAGTGTTGTGTGTACTATTTTGTCACTCATTTCATGAATTGTATTGGGTGAGTAACAAATTGGTTATTAGATAAAAAATTAAAAAAATGTAAGCCATAATGTGAGAAAATAGGTAAAAACTGGCTGCTAGAGCCTAATTACCGAATGACGTTAAAAGTATCAGTTTAAAAAGTAAGCCTGTGTACAAATCACATTATATGATGCCAAAATTCGGCTACAGTAAACCTCCAATTATCCGCGCTAATTGGGACTGACAGGGGCATGGTTAACAAAAATTCGCGGATAACTGGAGTTAATGCAAAAAATCAACAATCTTTTGTGTGAGATTCGACCTCTTTTTCAAGGATGCTGAAAAGCGAATTTGTTTAAAAATCATCATGTCTGCACGTTTTTATATCGATACGTGCTTGTGGAAAACGAAGCATAAATATAGAAGTTCCAAATTTATAACCCTGTGGTTGCGGTGGCTGAGTGGTTGAGCGCAGGGTCATGATGCTCACTTGGGTGGGCGTTGATGTGAGTTCGAGTCAGGTCGTGGGCTGGCATGTTTTTGCATCGATACGTAGCTGTGTAAAATGAAGCATAAGTAGAAGTTTTAAAATACAGATTAATGTGCGCGATCGATGGCTCTGAGGTAACGCTATTTGATAACAACGGTCGTGCTCACTGTAAAACTTCCTCTGATCGAATCCCAGCTGTCGGGTCTAGAGAGGGGGGACTGATACCCGGTAGTAGTTACCGGACTTTAATCGGACTGAAGTGTAAGGGCTTAACCAATTTCATACATCCCCCCCATTTTATTTCATTTCCTCCCCCTCCAAGTTTGACTGCTTTTCATACTTACTGTAGTGTCACCAATGTTGAATTCTGTTGAAACGGTACGAATTAAAGCAACTTGCTTCAGTCGATTAACGATAGCCAATTTCGTTTCTACACTTAGCACTACACGTTTGCGTTTTCCTAGTTTAAAAGCCGTTTTGTATAATGTTTGGAGGGGGGAAGGAATCCCGTGCGGATAATTGCTGTGCCTCCTTTTGTATGCCCTCTTTAAATAGGGGGCCATAAATTTCCGGTCGGCCTCTAAAGCACCTAGTTTTCCTGAACGCGAATGAAATCTCATGCTACGCCACTAGTCCCGGATAATTAGAGGTTTACTGTGTTCAATATTCTCACCAAAAAGGAAGATGCTCGGATTCGTGCGCGCTATGCGGGATTGCTTGAAATCAGCCAGTACAAAGCTCCAGCTTGTTTCACGAAATGGGTCTTAAGGTGGGTCTACACTACACCAAAAGCAAAAGCAGAGTTTTAAAAAACAAGCAAAGCATGGCGTCCAGATCATGTTAAAATTTTTGAAGCAAAAACACTGAGCCGAGTGATATACACGTGCAGTTTTCAATGCATTTATTGTATATTTTTAAATTGATCATATTTATATCTATAAATTTATATCTACTTAGCATGTATATTGTGGTTTTTTTAAAAGTAAACACTCGACCAGTACAAAATATAGTCTGACAGATACATCATCATTCCCATAAAGGAATCCCTTGAAATATTAATCATTCGCTGAAATGCAACCCATATACAGCAACAACATCACACCCACATAAAAAATCCTGAATCCCCCATAAGCACAACACCAAAGTCCTCAAGATTCAATGCAAGGGAATCAACTCCCACTTAACTAGATTCAATGATGTAATTCTTTTTATATATCTTTCCAATGTTTTGCAGCTATTCTTGCACTTGTATCCAGTTCATTCAAACAATCTCTTACGCAATGTTAGTGGCAACTTTTTCCACTTCGAAAAGGATCGATAGGGAAACGTTTTGTCAAGAAACTTACTAGTAATTTTGAGGCAATTAAATGTCAAATAATTTGTCGACCTGGATACATGATCCCTTTTTAACAGACACGAAATCCAATGGAAAGGGTGAGAGATATTCTTATTAGCCTCTCCTAAAGTGAATAAGTCAGTTTAAAATAGAAAGTTGTTAAATGAGAGCAGGCCCATTTGTTTACGGAACTCAGATATAGAGGATGATTTAGTCAGGCGGAAAACAATCCGAATAGTTCTGTTAAATGCCACTCTTAACAGGCACTAATCTATTCTTGGAGTTAGTGCTCAATATTATGCTACCTTAAGCCAGAACAGGGATCAACTTAACAATGATAACAACTTAACAACTTAATAATGATACTCATTTCATTAGGTGTGAGAACCTGTCGTAGTCTTTTAATAACAAAGGCTAGTCATTTGATCTTGCTGACCAAATTATTAATATGTGGTTGAAAATTAAAATAGTTAAATACTGTTTTTTCCGGATTTAGCTTCATTGAATGGTCTCTATACCAGCGTTCCATCAAACTTAAGTCTGTGTCAATATCTTTCAGTGTGTCCTTTACTCGATCAATGGGGGTAGACCTAACAATAAAATTATCGTCTACATAACAGTAGACAGAATTCAGGTGGTCCAGTTTAAGGAGATCAGCGGTTATAACAGTTTACAAAAACGGGCCGAGTGAAGAACCCTGGATGACTATTCTAGAGTGAGGATATGCTCTATCGTAGAGATCACCAAAGATCTGCAAAGTTCTATCCTTAAAATAATTTTTATAAAGGTTCAATGCATTGCCCATTATTCCCATACCCTCAAGAGCTTTGAAAATGTTAGTACGGGTAGGTGTATCAAAGGCTTTTGCCACGTCAGTTTTGCAAATTATATATGATTTTTTGTGTCAAGGGCAAGAACAATCTAATTATAAATGACATAAATTAGACTCATAACATTAGTATTCTTCTTACAACCATATTGAATATTGGGGATGTTGGGTATTATAATGTGTTCAAATATTTAAAATAAAATGCACTTATGAGCCAATTTACTCAATGCAGGCAAAATAGAGATTGGTCAGTAATTAGTTAATATTTGTTTTGGACCCCTCTTATACACAGGTGTAATCTTTGATCTCTTCCATCTTTGGGGAAATATACCAGTTGTGATAATTGCATTGAATAAATAAATCAAAGGAGTAATTATATCTAGGACTATGTGGGACAATAGTCTTCCAGACAATCCTTCACATTTGGAGCTGTGAGAATACTTTATAACCATAAACAGGTAGTTTTTATCGAGAGGTCTATACTTATCAAATCTTACATGGGTATAATCCATTATTTGGAATTCACTTTGATCAATCTCAAACTGTTTGGATATTACAGTAGATTCCGCTTAATTGGGACACATCGGGACTTAAGCATTTTGGCCCAATTAAGCGGCTGCCCCAATTAAGC
>JAQGBW010005811.1:0-11443 GCA_034698625.1 Julus scanicus
TTTTGCCTTCTTTAACGAAGTGAAACCCATAAGTGTTTTATTGTTAGCCAAATCCGACCTTGTTTGTGCAAATTGGGTTAAGTTATTACAATTTTTGGCCACTTTGTTTAATCACAGCATTTTTTTAGCAGTATAACAAAGCATTGTGGGCCGTAAATCGAAACAGTGCCATAATTAAAAAAACCGTATAAAGAGCTGCTATATAGCGAAGTATAGGTGTAATATTGTACGAAAAATCACTCAACAATTTTTTTTTCGTAATTTCCATGAAGTCGCATTCAAACGCACATATGTACCTCTTTTAATGTGTTCTCTTTAAGAATTATCGATAGGTGAGTGGTAAAGGTATTGAACTGGGAACCCATGGTACATAGGTTCGATCCCGGTTGAGAGACTTTTTTTGTATTATTTACACCCATTGCCAACGAGACCCATTGCCCTCGAGACCCATAGCCTACGAGCTCCATAGCCAACGAGAGGTTCCATAATCTCGTAAGCTATGGGTCTCATACTATGAGATTTTTCACTTGGGTTAGCAGGCAGAGGACAAGCTTGGAGTTTATAATTACAAATTGGAAAACCCGCAATTTATTGCACCTTTGCTGCAATAGGCGACCTTGCCAAGAGTTTAATCAGCTCCAAAAAGTTGCTGCCAAGCATGATATTAGCGACGACGTCACATCCACATTGTTAAATGAGATGTTGAGGGAATTTGGAAGTAAAAGAAACATGAAACACCGAACATGAAACCGAAACTGAAGGAACCATACAAAGGGGTGGAAGGGTGAATTACGACTATCACCTGACAGCTCAGGCTACCCCTGGGTAATTTATAGGGTCATAAGACACCAGGGCTCGACCTTAGACCCCAACGGAATGCAGGGCGTTTAAAAGGGCCCTCAAAAGTTTGAGGTAACTGCGGATTTCCCACGGTTACCAACACCACACAGCGGAAAACTCACTACTTATTTCGATTGGTCGTCCAAAACTTCAGGAAACCAGGATTGGACGTCTGGATCCTCCGAAGACAGCGATAGGCGGAATGGACATCAAAAGAAGACCTAAGGAAGAACAAAACAGAAAGACAGAGATGAAAACAGAGAGAGAGAGAAGTTCGGATTTTTGAGACTTGGAAGTCCTAGAAATATCTCCTGAAATTATCAAGAGTAATAAGTTCGTTTTCTTTTCCTCTCGAGATCCTGAGGGACTTTAGTCTCCAGTAAAGATCTTAGATACCAGTAAGGTATCTGTTCTTGCCACCACAAAATTAGCTTCTAGTATGTGATTTTAGAAGTTTCAAAACAGCTATCTTTGTAACCGTAAAACTTGCCTGATGCTTCAATAAATGGACAACCTGAATTTTGAGCCTTGTCTTTCTACAATTTTCCTATCTTCAATTTAGGCCATCTTTAAGAGGGCAGGAGACTAACCTGTCCAGAAGATCGACGAACCAAAATTGGGACCAAGGAATCAGGTAAATTTTTCGGGTTCAAAGATAGATCAGGGAATATACTGGTAATCTACTAGTAAATTCGGAAAGTGAGGAAATTATTTCTTACTTGGGGTGAGAGATCCATTTCGGGACAGGGCTGTCTCACCACGAAGATCCTAGTAGACCTGAAACACGGTCCTGGGTAAAACTTGATTCTCACAATTGGCGCCCAACGTCCACAATCCACAAATATCCCGGATTTCTTCGCAAAAAGTACGCCACAAACACATCCACTGAAGCAAAACTGCACCAACTGAAACAGTTGGAAAATAGCTGCAAAACCAAGAAAAATTGAGCATTCGGTAAGTCAGATACTTTGCTTTGTTGCTTGCCCGACTTGATTTTTCTTTCACCGCTACACGTTCGGAAAGTCAGAATTCTCACCTTTTCTTGCCTTTGCTCTGTTGTTATCCAACTTCTGCTTGTGCAGTGTGGCACGCGGACTACTGCTAGGCCGCAGAAGGGCACCTGTTAAGGTTCCTATGCACAGACTGGCGTATGTTTGCCAGGGATAGCCACAGTGTCTAACACATTCATCTTTGGCCCTAATTGGAGAGCCAGTCGTCTGCAAGAAAATTAGTTTGAATTTGGTTTGGTAGGATTTGTGGATTTGACAGATCCTGGTTATCTATAATTCGTCCTTCTTCATTCCGGACACCAATACACCATTGTCACGGACTTTTACATAGCCAGTGTACAAATTTTGGTCCCTACCTAGTGTACCAGTGTACAATGGCTGACAGTGGTACCGGTATATAAAACCCCGTTCCCGGGTTGGTGAATGGAGAAACTCCACAAGTCCAGATCAACCTTGAGGAAAAACAGCAACTGATTAGCGCTGCTCACCCGAGTCTTAGGGCTTTGCTCCAGAAAATGCGGAGCAATTTTCAACTCAGCCTCACCGAGTCCGCTAATCAGTATGCAAGGACCATACTCGAATACCAACAGGCCAACATAGCCTTAGCCGGCGCAGTCGAACAGTTGCAAGCAAAAATAAAGAACCATTTCCCCGAATCACCAACCATTTCCAACCAGGGTGCTCCTCCTGGAGCGCAGTGGGTCCAGACGTTGACTCACCATATACGCCCATCTGAGCACCCAACCAAGAGTCCCCGGTGGAACCAGGAAATACACCTCATCCCATTTCGCGAGGTGTACCGAGATTTCAACTGCCTTCGCCTGTAGTAACATATAGTCCCTCCCACAGAAGAACCCTACAATAGTCCCAATAGAGAGCGCGATCCGGAAAGGGTTATGCGTTTGATGGGCAACACGGATAAGTTTACGGGGGGCAAGGATGAGTGCGAAGTATGGATTGCCCTAGTAAAGAATCTCATGATGGACCTAGAAATCGAGAAAAATGATTTCTTGCCCTTGATGAGACACCTACTACAAGGTGAGCCCAGAATTTGGTGGCACTCCAGGATGAAAAGTTTACACACCTGGAAGGCCGTTTGCCAAGCTATGGAACACCGGTACGGCAATCCCAAGCATGATTTTGTCCTATGGCCACACATCCTACAGGCTGGTCAAAAATACGGAAATAGCGTCACCGATTACATATCATTGACGTCTGATATGTTTCAAGACCTCAAAGAGGTCTCGGAAAAGATGCTGATGAATGCCATCTACGGTGGCTTCCATCCTAAGATGAAGGGTCAGATGAATTCAAGCAAGTATGCTTGTTTAAAAGAAATGTCAACAGCTGTACAGCAAAAGGAACATTGGTTGATCAATGGGAATCAATGGCCATTGAATGATCCCGTCAATGGGTTGGGCACCAGTGATCACGTGACTGGTGCCGTCCCCCGAGATAAATCAACCAAACGTTTAACCCTTATCAGACATCTATCCCTCTCAACCAGCGGAAAAACACAGATAAGGGACCTAATCATAGGCCACAAAATAAAATCTAATGCTCGTTCCAGCAACAGGATCGCCCCAGTTCTAAGGGCGAAACAACGACTAAAGTATCCGACACTAGAACCTCCACTCCCGGGAAAACTAGTGAAAAGGTGTCTAAGCGGACTTCCAATAAGGAGAAGTCTAAAACACTTCGTTGCTTTATCTGTGGAGAGGAAGGCAAAACGATGTACGCCTGCTCCAAACAATGTGGAAAAGCACAAAAGGAGAAGGACACATCACGTAGCAAAGTGAACAGCCTGGAGGTTTTGCAAATACAGCAAGCCTCTACTCAGGAAGTTAAACCATTACAAGCAAAAACAAGTTCTAGACTGATTACCGAGAAATGTCTTCTCCAAGGTGTACCAGTCACTGCGCTTCTAGACAGGGGTTCTAACACCTCGTTGGGAGGTAAACACGTTCTTCACATCATCCGGGCCCAGAAGATAAATTTGACCAAAGGGAAGCGCCAGATCCAGTTGGCGGATCACAAACCTCGGGTCATAGTTACCTACCATGCCATGGCCAACCTTTCCTTCAGAGGACGTGTTTTCCACATCTTTTTCATGGTGGTTCCATCATTTCACAATCCAAGAGTTATATTGGGTAGTGACTTTCTCCAAATGGCCGATATAGCAATCAGATTTGGAACCTTGCAATGGGATTTCATGGGTAACAAGAATCTAATGGGTCCAACAACAACAAAGGCCCACATTAGTGAGGTCAACATGATAGATTCCACCACCGAGGTAACGACAAAAACCGTAGTATTGAGGGAAGACGAGGGATAAATGCTGTTCCCTGCCCAGAGAAGGGCTGTCAACCTCCTGCTAGTGAAACACCTGAAGGTATTTCAAGACCTGGCTGGACCAGCACATGTGGAGCCGCAAACTATCAAGTTGATACCAAGGGCCAAATCCTGTGCAGTCAGGCTATAAAGTTTCTCTCCAAACCGGAAACTTCAATTGAAGGAGAAGATTTCCAAGATGCTGGAGAAGGGGTACATGAGACCCATTTCTTCAGAGTAGGCAGCTCCTTCCTTCTTGGTACCCAATAACGACTAGCCAAGAGTTAAGACTAGTCACGGATTTTCGTGAATTGAACCGTCTCATGATTCCTGACAATTCTCCAATTCCTCGCATCGATTCCATCCTGGCGGAAGTGAGAGGAAATCCCTTTATGTCCACCATGGACCTCACAAACTGTTATTGGAAAATACCCATAACAATGGAGTGCCAGAAACTCGTTGCCACTATCACCCCAATGGGAACTATAGCGTACACTCGTATGCCGATGGGGGCATGGAATTCGGCGGCTCACTGTCAGAGAGTTGTGGATGAAATAATGTCCCATCTGACGAAAGTCTTGAGTAGGATCTATCAAGATGATCTTATAATAGCTTCCGAGTTCTTTGACTCGCACTTCGCAGATCTAGGTGCAGCATTTTCCTTGATAGGCAGATACGGGTTCCATCTCAAGCGGTCCAAATGTCACTTCTTTAAGAAATCCGTGGATTATCTCGGACACACCATATGCCCATTTAATATCAGTCTGAATAGGGGGAAAATTAAGGCCATTATGGAGCTCAACTATCCCAAGAATGTGCATGAGATCAAGTCATTTGTGTCAGCTTGTCGATGGTTTGGGAAATTCATCCCGAACTTGTCTTAAATCGCTGCACCATTGTATGCCTTGTTAAAAAAGGAGGCAGTGTTCATCTTTGATGAGAGCTGTGCAAGAACCTTCGATTTTCTCAAGCAAAAGTTGTGTGAAACACCCATTCTTGCACAACCAGACTTCACCTAAGGGTTCCGATTGTTCACTGATATGAGTCAGGAGGCAATGGGGGCCATCCTGGTTCAGGGCAATGAGAAGCCTTATTGCGTCATCGAATACACATTAAAACTCTTGAATCCTGCCCAGAGAAACTATTCTACAATAAAGAAAGAAGCGCACGCAGTGATTTGGGCTATCAACAAATTTAGGGGTTACATCGAAGAAATGCCCTTCGTGGTTCATACAGACCATCGCCCATTGCGGTGGTTAATCACCCTTAATAACCCTCAACGAAGACTGGCCAGATGGGCCTTGTCTTACCAAAACTACGTATTTGATGTAGAATACATATCGGGAAAGTTAAATGTAGTGGCTGACCTGTTGTCACGTTTACCCGGACAGAATCCTGGGAAAGGACCTGAACCGGTATGTCTTGATACATCAGTTCTTGAGTGATGAAGAACCCATCACCAGGGAGGAGTTCAGCAAACTTCAGCATGAGGACCCTGAACTGAGCCATATACTGAAAACCCTAAAGTCAAATAGCAATGCAGATGCCCTAGATGCACGTACCTATTTAATGAAAGGATACGTGACGCTGGATGGCATTTTGTACCGATATCTTAAATTCCTTGAGTCAATGGAACCCTGTCTGATGGTCCCTAAAGCCCTTCAACACAGAGTGATGGCCTGGAATCATTCTAGAGATGAGGCAGGCCATCAGGGCACCTTGGGGACATATCAATGCATCCTGGCCAAGTATTACTAGACAGGTATGAGAACTGCGGTAAACCAATTTGTTGGGAAATGTCTCCAATGTGTCAAGTATAAACCTGATAATGCAAAACATCAGGGGGTTTTCACCAGTCCTCTGGTGCCTCCCTGATTTGAAACCATTAGTGTTGATCTGGTAGGCCCATTGCCCAAAACCGATCGTGGTAATGTCAGCGTATTTTCGGTGTGTGATGTTACCACAGGGTATGTGGAATTGTTTCCAATACCTGACACTAGAGCACGCACTATCACGTTGATCCTCATCAACGAGATCTGCTTTCGGTACGGAATTCCACGTGTTGTTAGGTGTGACAATGGACCCCAGTTTTTGTCCACAATCCTACAACATGCCGCCACCGCGATGGGATTTGATGTCCAATGGATATTTAAATACCGTCCCCAGGCAAATCCGGTGGAGCGCAAATATAGCGATATGAAGACCAAGCTCGCGATTGCGGTGCGAGGGGACCATGCCACATGGGACCTGCATCTACTGGCAGTAAGATGGGCTATGAACATGAGTTACAATGTCACTATGGACAATAACCCCTTCTTCTTGGAGTTTGGGAGACTCGGCCGTTCACCTTCCGATAATTTAATAACATTTCACGAGGTGTGCTATGACAGCTATTACACCAAGACGTCCCTTACGGATTTCCTAAAGGAGAAGTCATCGGTCTTGCTGGATGTTCAAGCCAGAACAGAAAAGGCACAATATCAAAGACGTCATGAGCACAACTACGGGTGCATGGCCACTAAATTTAAGGTGGGTGACAAAGTTTTACTAACCACTTATCCGATGAGTTCAAAGGTGAAAGGTTTTTCAGCCAAATTGGCACCAAAACGCGATGGCCCATTTTTCATTTATAAAGTTGTCAGCCCCAATTCTTATGAACTCTGGAATCCGTTGGTGCACAGTAGTTTGGGCATTTTTGTGGGAAAGGACCTTAGGCCCTTTCTTGGGCTGTACCCATCTTGCGTAAAAACAAGCGAGGGAGACCCAAAAAGGTTGCCACACCTGAAGGGCAGGTGTCCCAGAAGGAAATTCATGAAGTACCTCCCACTCCGCAAAATTCATCGGATTCCCTGAAATCCGGGATATATCATGGAGAAGAGAGTGATACTCATTCATTTCCCGAATCCCTATATGATCCCCCTGATCAAACTACAAATTCACCATCAACTACATCATCTGCAGATTCAAATTTTCCCTCCTTGTTGCCAGAGGCTGCCATGGCAACAGAGGATAGTGAAACTCAAACTCCTCCCCCTCTCGTTTCAAGGTCAGGGAGGGACATAAAGTGACCCGCGAAATTCAATTTTATTTCAGCTAAGAGATTGTCAAAGGAATTGCAGGCTACCCATACCGTGCAAGAATTCATCCGAATTAGGAAGTTGGCATTTGCATATGTATGCCAACAGAAAACAATTAAACCTGAAGACCGGCTTCTTGCCTGCAAAAAGGTGACCTTAGTTCATTTCTCTTAATTGGAAGAACTTAATGAGCAATTTCCCACCAGGATCAACTTCGCGCGGACTACAATGTACAAGGTCATAAGGGCTGCAAGGGCCCTGTCATCTTTTAAAATCCCCGAATACATGGTACCCCAATATCCTGACATATATGATCCCCCATTTTACCCTCAGACACCAAAAGAAGATATTGGGGCACTACAGGCCCCAACCATCGACATGGAAGACGATTTTGGGATTTCTGCCCTGTATGATCATTACCCTTCACCTGGGCCATCACACCCCAATTGTCAACATTTGATGGATCCTTCCGAAAGTGCTGAGCCAAACACTACTCCATATAAGGAAGTGATTGGCTCTTAAGGGGAAATTTATTGCCCCAGGAAAAATGACAGCTCTATTGCCCAGGCATTAGAGTATTCATTTCAAGTGGGGAACTCATCAGGCAAACACTTACACCACCATAAGAAGATGACAAAGGCTACCAAAGGATACCCAAAGGACAAAATGTTCTGAGGAGCAAGGACCAGTGCAGGCTCCAGGGGCCTGTGTGCCCATCTTCTTGGCTAGGGGCCATACAGCTTGGCGTTTTCGTCATCGAGATCCCAATTTGGTGCTTGGGGCTCCAAATCAAGCTGAAGTGAGTCCCGTTTCAGTTGGGGTCAAAATGGATAGCTTGTTGGGGGTCCCCGAGTCCCAGAACAAACCAACCACCCACAAGGACATAGGACCATCTCAGAGTCCTGAGATAATAATCTTCCCCGTTGTTGAGGGCCCTATCAATGTGCCAGGGGTCCCACCTTCGAAAGAACCTATTTGTGCATCGATTGGAGTGTCAACCCTAAATCCTGAGGCCCCTGTTTTCGTGCCTAGTCAACTTCCTTTGTGTAAGGAAACTACAAGGCCCATAGGGCCTGCGGAAATATTGGAACCTGCAAAGGGCATAAATGGGGATGATTTGCCGATGATCATTCATCTCACGAAGCTTCGGCAAACTCTTGACTCGGTGATCTTGAACCTTAGTGACACTGTAAACGCTCCCAGGGACACCCCACTGAGTCTTGTTGTCAGTCCCCTACGATTTGACCAGTCCCCTACTCCCACAGAGATTCTACCCACAGCACAGAATACTTTCCAGGATCAAATTGAGGCCCTCGAAAATCGGTTCAAATATTATGCCGAGCAATGCAACAGGTGTCCCTGCTCGGAGGACATTTCCATGGCGACAAATTTATCCAACAAGCTAGGGGACGTAAGGATTTCGATTCTTGGGGATAGAACTTCCCCAGATCTAAACTTTCTCTCTGTCACGAATGGGTCATCGACCTCCCATCATCCTTGTCAGGACACTCCCGAATTGGTCATCTGTGACAGTGATTCTGACACGGTAAACCAAAACTAATTTTTTTTCGCCTAAAAAGGGAAGAAAAGACCAAATAAAACTGTAGAAAAACATGAAATTTTTGACCCTACCGTCCATCAGCATCCATCTTCTGCTCCTGATGACATTCCTAAGGCACACACTGACCAAAATCACGTTAATCCTATGGATTTGCATCTTAAACATTGCCCAAACAAGGCCACTTCCATTCAAAACATTGATATTTTCTTTGTACAGGAAGTGAATATTCCAGTCAATCCATCCACCAATCAGGTTGAGAATTCAGATAAATCCAATCAGCCAGTTGCAATTGGTGGCGAGGCTTCTGGTCCTCGATCCCGTGGCCATCTTTCGAGACAACCGGAAGATCCTGTTTTGCCTTCGCCAGGGACACTGGCGCCATCCGGTGGCAACTTTCCGCAATGCGCGGAGGCTATCGTTGCCACAGTCAATGAAGGCAGAAAAATGCAGGGACTCGCACCAGCTGTTCCTGAAACACTTTAACCTCCCCGGGGATGAGCACCTTATCTCTGCTATGGGGATGATAGGGCCTCCAGGTCCCAGCCTAGAAAGGGCTCTCCAGTACCTGGCAGGCGTTCGTTTTCCCCTAGGAGGAACGACGCCAAACCAAACGTGCCAGAGGCGATGGTCTTTCCAAGCATCTCAGGAGATCATCCAAGGTCATCCGACGTAAGCCACCCTCGTCCGAGCAGGTCACCTGCGAATCGTCCGCCTTTTTTTTGGCCACACCAACAAGACTACAAGGCGGAAAGGGCCGCCTGACGCTAATCCAAAATCGACGCGGCGGTCCAAGCGATCGCGGACGATGCTCGGCGGCACGCAGAACATGAGCTTCGCGAGGGGCCTTCTTTCCCGTGGGTCGAGTCTTACAAGGTGCCGCACCAACTACAACAAGACCTCGTCCAGGCTGTTACACCCCATGTTCAGATGCCGAGCATCGAGTCACAGGGTCTTTCACCGGGCCGCCACTTGTCCCAACAAAAAGCATACTGGAGGGCAAACTCGGTTCAGGGCCAATTAGACCAACGGAAACCCTGCACTCGGGACCAGGTCACCAGCCTCATCTGCACATCCAAAGTGCGCCGCCACCAGGTCGATCCGGGTACATCTACAGGTCCCTGTGGTCCATCGACGGGCGCCGTGCCAAAACGTCCGCCATCAGCCAGAGGACCAAATTTTGGATCCAGCCATGATCCTTCACGACCGGTGCAGCGAGTGACGCTTATGCCACGCTCAAAGGCAGGGTCATTTAGGGCAAATACGGCCCAAGTTGGACCATCTGGGACTGCACCACAGCCACCACGTCCATCTACCTCAAGGTATGGAAATCCGCCACCGGCCGAGTACCGCAGCGGCCGTAATCCATGGCAGTTTTGGCCGGTGTCATCCGATGACGAAGAAAATTCCCGTGCTTGCCATCGCTGTAATTAACATTTTATTCCAGTTTTCTTTTGTTTTCATATCGCTGGCCACCAACATTTAATTTCCTTTTTATACTTACTTTGGTACTTACCATTCGGCTATGTTATCATTTACTCTTCCTTGTGAGTGCTGCATCATGTTTTGTAGCCATCTGTAAACGTGCAAATTCTGTGTTTATTCAGCAGTGTGTTCGCCTGTGTTGCCCTCCTTGAATTTTATTCACTTTTGCTTTGCATATAATCTGCTTTTATCATATTTCATTGTATACTCATTCCAACTTCGTTTTTCACCTCGTTGTCTAGGTTTCGTAACTCAATGCATGCTTCAATATGTTATTTCATTCTTTTATTGATCATCAAATACAACCTTTGTTCAATTTGAATTGTTCACACGTGTTCCTCCTTTCATGTCCCACATGGACGACTTCCCTCACGTCTTAAATTTTGTCTTCCATCTTCAGGAAGTGTGCCAGAATTTGAGGAACTTTTGAGGGAATCTGGAAGTAAAAGAAACATGAAACACCGAACATGAAACCGAAACCGAAGGAACCGTACAAAGGGGTTAAAGGGTAAATTACGACTATCACTTGACAGCTCAGGCTACCCCTGGGTAATTTATAGGGGCGTAAGACACCAGGGCTTGACCTTAGACCCCAACGGAATGCAGGGTGTTAAAAGAGCCCTCAAAAGTGTGAGGTAACCGCGGATTTCCCACAGTTACCAATACCACACAGCGGAAAACTTACCAGCCATTTCGATTGGTCGTCCGAAACTTCAGGAAACCAGGATTAGACGTCTGGATCCTCCGAAGACAGCGATATGCGGAATGGACATCAAAACAAGACCTAAGGAAGAACAAAACAGAAAGACAGAGATGAATACAAAGAGAGAGAAGTTTGGATTTTTGAGACTTGGAAGTCCCAGAAATATCTCTTGAAATTATCGAGAGTATAAGTTCGTTTTCTTTTCCTCTCGAGATCCTGAGGGACTTTAGTCTCCAGTAAAGATCTTAGATACCAGTAAGGTATCTGTTCTTGCCACCACAAAATTAGTTTCTAGTATGTGATTTTAGAACTTTTAAAACAGCTATCTTTGTAACCGTATAACTTGCTTGAGATTTTACGAGAATTAATGTTTTGGTAACGATCAATATTATGATTTTATTATGCTTTTATTATGCATATTTTTTATTTTTATTATGAT
>JAQGBW010005812.1:0-11438 GCA_034698625.1 Julus scanicus
ACGTATACCATCACACACTTATGTGGAATTCGCTTAATTGGGGCAGCCGCTTAATTGGGCCAAAATGCCTAAGTCCCCCTGTGTCCCAATTAGGCGGAGTCGTCTGTATACGGAATTCAAACTTCAACAATATATTTAAGTAATATATAATAAGAATTGTATTAACTTTATCACTAAGCAATATTCCTTGCAGTTCAGAGGGAATAACAGCAGATTTTATTTGACTATGTTTTTTGTAATTACAAACACAACATTTGAAAGAATTAGTCTCATTTATTATATTGATTTGATTTGGAATTGGAATTAATGATTAGTCTTTGGTTGGAATTACCATGAGCACAGCTTGTGCAATCATTTACAATCTGTTCCTTCCTAAAGCTATGAAACCTAATAATTCACCTTATAAAGCAACAGGACCATTGAGTAAAATAGGTAGTATCAGTTGTCTTATAATTAATATAATAAAAATCAGTAAAATTACTGCCACAGTTTTTAACCTATTGAATTTTTAATAATTTAAGAAATATTGAAGTAAATATGGAAATAGAGCGAGTTAATTCTGTTATGAAAGGTGGATAAATTGGGATGACTGCATAATTTCTCATTGTCGTTTTCTACCTTAATTATGGGTTGCTTCAGCAACGCTATGTTTGAACTACTGACGATATCGTTATCTCTTACAAGAATATATCACATTATCTGTGTACCACGTTTTCTGTCTATTGCAGTGTATACAGTGAATAGAACTTGCATTATAGGCATAATAGGCTATAGCCTACTGCAAATGTTTGTAAGGTGTATAGAAGTGAAAAATTGATGACACTAGTGCCATCTAGCGCAAAGTTCTTGCAACGTTTTTCTAAACATTCAAATTACTTTAGGTAATACATTGAAATGCAGTCGATAACAATATATAGTAACGCGTTCAACTGATAATAAATGCTAATTAAAAGTATCTATTGAGAACCATCTATGAAATTAATAAATTTCTTTATTTTAGAACTAATATTGAACCTGCATTATTGCCATTTTGGCGGATTATTTTAACACCATCCGTCTGCAGTTTGAATTATTAGATGTGATAATGTGATTTATAAAAAACGTAGTTGTCGTCATGGGCTACTAAAAACCATCCGTGTATATTCATGATTAAAACTTAACCTTACCTAAGATTCTGTATATGGACCTAGCGATACGTCTAATTGAAAATAAAATGTTGTGCTGTGGGAATTCGGTAATGTAAAATACGCTCTACATTTTAGTGGTAAAATGAATAACTGTTTTATTAATTTGTGCACTTCATCATTGGTTATCAGCTTGCTTGCTTATTTTTCTTAGTTGACTTTAGAGATTGTGGTCCATTAATTGGTTAATTGTAAGCTTAAAAAAAAAAAAAGTCACAAGTTGATTAAAGTAATGCTAATAATTGCATGAAGAATAGCTAGATATGATTATTCTGATCCATAAGCATGATCAGATAGTTGATGTTTGAATTAAGTTTAAACTGTGCGGACAATATAAATTTGTACTTCCTCAAAATCTACTTAAAATTAACCTTGAAATTCTGAATAGAACATATCTAAAATATTGAATATTGTGTAAGTAACTTCTAATTTACTGATTTGTTAAATGTATTACTTACTGGCCGTAAAGGTAATGCTGAATCCTGGAAACGTGTCTGCATAATCGCTTTCGAATCTGATTAAAACTTGGTTGCTGGAAGATTGAATGTCCTTGTATGGTCCTGCACCACAAAGAGTACCAAGTATAAAGTCGGTGTCGTCTGCCCCATCATGAATTCGCACGAAGTCGAATGGGCAATTTTCGCCTCCATATTCCATCTACATCAACATAAACAACACAATTTTCTATATTGAATCCAATTGTAAAATGCATTATGATCGAAGTACTTACATTTATGTAGTTGACACGTAGAAATATTTGGGAGTCAGCTGGGGTAGAAATGAGGTATCTACAATCTGCGTTGTTTGGGTAGTTTGATATGGGATAACCTGGACTGGAAACTGTACCAGAATCACCAGTAAACTCAGTCTGAGTTAAACACGTGTCTAAAAAAGATGGTGAATAATGTGTGTAAAACCAAGTCAATTATTTTCAGGAAATTTCTCTAAGCAGAGGTTCTGGAAAAGAAATGTTCCGACAAATGATAAACACTACCAAATCACCAGAAGTAAAATTTCCAGATCATCGTGGATTGACTGACAGCTTAATACTTAATATTTTGTAAATATGGAATCCTACCTGTACTGTAAATGATGTGAAATCCTAATTGATCTTCGTTATCATTCGAGGAATGAAATTGCGCAAAAATAGTGTTACCAGAACCAAAAATGTCGGTTATTGGTCCCTGTCCACAGTATTTTCCCAGAGATGGGCTTGAATTTGATGTTCCATCGTAGATTTCGATATAATCAGATTCGCAATCTTCAGAATTGATTATCTGCAAAGTTTGAGAAAATATGATGACGTTTAATAAAAAGTTTCACACTTAATCATTGATTTGCAAGTTATTTGTGAATTTAAGTAAATTTAATATTTCACTTACGTCAATAAAATCAAAGTGTAGTTTGACTTGAGTATCCGTAGATGTGGTAACACTATAATCACAATCAGATTTTGACGTGTAAGCATCAGGGTAATTCGGACTTAAGAGATCACCGGAATCTTCATCGTAATACTGATCTGGACAGCCACTGTCAGCTTTAGCTAATCCGTTGGTAAAATTATTTCTTTAATATAGATGTCTTAATAGATGATTAATAAATGTTCACCATTCTGTTTAAAAAATGCTGTTATAAATTAAATAGAGGCGTTTAGGCCATGAAACTTTCTCACCCTCAGAGAAGTAGTAGACATAGAATCCAGTGTAAGTTTCGCTGAAATCGGTGTGGAAATAAATCAAGGCTTTGTTTGACGTGGCGTAGATATAAGAAGAGTTTCTTACATCCCCGGAATACTCGCCCAACAATGGACTATCTTTTGTTGGGCCATCGTAAATTTGGATATAATCCGGGTTGTAATCCGGTGCAGTTTCCATCTATTGATACATAAAATTACTACACTTAGTATTCTGTTCTACCCGTGACTGAACTTGAAATTGATCTAAAAAACATTGTTGTTTTAGACACATCTGATTGATGTAGTTTTTTAGAAACGTATTTCTTGGAAACCCTAATGAAAATCTAAAGGGTGGGCCAACAAAAAGTAAGCCAACTTTATAGAAATCGTAAAAAGGTTATTTGTTAATGAAATTTAATGAAAATTTGTACAAATATTGTTTTTCTCTTTACTTTCGAATTGCCCTCGTTCACATTGTTTTTTAATGACGTAATTATTCGAATTTGTCTTTCAAAATGGCGTTCACTGAAGAAGAAAGAGCAACGATAAGTTTTTTGTGTAAAGCTAAAAATTATAGTGTTTGGCAATTTTTTGAAACTGTTTCCGGAGAAAGGTGCTAACTTTGAACACAAATGGAAATTTGAATTTTTTTATATCCTATTTAAGTACACATGTACAAATTTTCAATACATTCCATTAACAAATAACCATTTTATGATTTTTATAAAGTTGGCTTACTTTTTATTGACCCACCCTGTAGATATATAAGATTGAAATTACTTAAGATAAAAATTGATTCTGGTGGTTTTCACAAATTGTTATTAGTTTATAAGATACCGTACTCTGGTTTAAACAAGTACTAGTTTTGTCTTACTTGCAAATACATGATTTCCATAACTACTCTTGTACGTGATGGTGTTGTTATGGTGTAGTAACAGTCCAAGTCGTTCGCATAAGGTGCAGGAAAACCAGAATTGACAACTGAACCCGTAGGGGCTGTGAATTCTTCATTGCAGTCTTGCGCATCTTCAAATTTATATTTAATATTTAATAAAAAAAAGCTCAAGAATGCAGATAAACAGTAATATGAAAAAATATTGTTTGTTATTACCACATGTTTTGCCTAATATGCATAAGAAGAATGCTGAAAGAATGATGAACCTTGCTGACAACATTTTCTGACCGGAAGCTCTGTTGTATGACGCTTAGATGTAATCCAAAAGTTAAAGTTGTGTAGATTTCACATGAATTATTAGTTGGTTTTCTAAATTTTAATGCTAGATTGAAAATCTGTTCTGGTATCTGCCAGTGTGAGGTTATCTTTAATGATAAATATCTGTTAATCAACTGGTCATGTCAACTAAGATATGCTTTAATCTTATTAACTCAAAGAGCAAAACCTATTTTTCTCTATTGATAAGATCTTGTTTTTTGAAAATGTTATCTAATAATCTATGGTTATGTTTGAATAAGTTTGAGATGCAATCAAGTTTTCAGGTAACTCTAAATAACCATGTTATTTCACTTCTATATTAAATAATATAGTTGTACGTTTCATATTTTGTGATGTAGTTACATGATTTAAAGTTTTTACCAAATTGCTTGATATATCAACATTGCGTTGTATTGACCATGTAATGATGGTTCTTAAATCTTTAATTAATGGCAAGAAATACCAGAGCCATTATTCTATATTTAACATTTTAAACGCCTTTTTAAACAGTTAAGATTCGTAAACTGACAGTTATAAGAAGTTGAAGTGAGCCTCATTGTTAAAATTTCAAGAAAGTGATATTTAATATTGAACAGCTTTTCAGTGTGATTGCAAAGTAGTCAATACATTTTATTTATCATACATTTACAGCATATATATTAAATACAAAGAATTACCAGGTTGAGTTAAAATGAAATAGTTTGGTCGAAGAAGAGATCTCACTCCTGTGTTCATTAAACATAAGCTGAAATAAAAATAAAATAAAATGATAATTAGAAAATTTAAAAAGATATTTATAAAATAATACAATAATTACAAATATTGTGATAGAGATATAATGAAATTATATATTCTCAATACTAGACATGAAATACTGTATGCAAGCTTAGTTAATGACTTGTGAAATTAAAGCTCACTTTCAGCAAAAAAGTGTTTACTTACCATATATCAGCCGAATTATTTGTAAACTTGATCATATGTTTGAAATACTTACTGGTCGAATATGTTATGCTAAATCCAGCATATGAAGTTGAATTGTCGCTGTGAAATTTGATCAAAACTTCGTTACTAGATGCTTCGACATCATCGAACATTCCAGTACTACAAAAGGTTCCAAGTATATCGTCACTTTCGTCTAAACCGTCATAAATTTTGACATAATCGTAGGGGCAGTTAGCACCACCAGATTCCAACTGAAAAGTAAAATTAAAAATTTACCGAATCAGCTAGTACAGTAAATATCGGTACAATATCGGTGAATTTTAATTTAAAGCAACTAAATGTACATTGAAATTGTAGCCAATATATTATAGCTGATACAGGCATTGATTTAAAAATTAAATTTTCAGTATGTTGATTAATCTTAGAATTTTACTTACATTAATATAACTTATTCGGATAAACACATGGGAACTTGATGGCGTTGTGATCGTATAACTGCAATCAGCATTATTTGGGTAATCGAAAAGTGGATAGCCCGGGCTAGAAACTGTACCATAATCTCCCGTGAATTCACTCTGACCTATGCAAGGTTCTGAAAAACAATGAATAATAATAATGTTAGAAATGTTCTTAAAAATTCACATTTGGAGAAAATTTCGTGGATGTTCCACTCGTAGTAACATAGTGTAAATTTATATGATAACTTGATTTATTAAAAAAAATATTATTGTCCATGAAGCATAGATATATATATATGTATTTGTTGCCTACAATTCTAAATTGCAACAAAATGTGCACAACTCATTATAAACATTACATTACTTAGATGGAAATCTGGTTATTATTTCTCCAGTTTTTCCCTAAATATTTGTAATTACATGGATTCACTTAATATCATCTATTAATAATACACATGTAATAATGCATGTAGCTATAATTGATGTTACCTACCTGTACCATAAGTAATGTTAAAACCAGTATGGGCCTCATTGCTGGAACCAGAATGAAAAACCACAAGAAGCTGGTTAGTAGAACCGAAAATGTCGTTTATTGGTCCTTGACCGCAAAATGAAGCAAGTTTTGTATTGGAACTGCTCGGCCCATCGTAAATTTCAACATAATCATCACCGCAATTGGTCGATTCCAAAATCTTGAATCATACAAATGTTAATGGGAAATTATTTTATTTTTATAATTAATTTTACTTTTTGTTAAAAATAATAAGGCAAGCGTTTCATAATACTCACATCGATATAATTAACATGGAGATTAACTTGAGTGCCTGAAGAAGTAGAAATGTTGTAATTGCAATTGGAATTTGTTGGGTATATGCTAGGAAAATTAGGGCTTAAAAGTATTCCGAAATCTTCTGCAAAACGATCATCTGGACATCCACCTGAAGGCAAATCTAAACATAAAAGAAAACGTGTTTATTACGTGTAAAATGAGCTGATAATAATATGTTGATTAAATTATATAAATTTGAAAAGTAAATGGTTAAATTCATTTCGGTTTAATGTAAAGAAAATTAAAAATGAATCATGTTAACTTCGAGATTATTACTTGAAATTTTTTAAATGAAAAATGGTATTTTATAGAATTAACCAAGTAAAGTAAAATGGTAAAAAGTTTTTATCATTTCATTGCAATTGTGATAAATGAAAATTACCAATTTACGAAATTGTCAAATAATCCAAGTCCTTACTTCTTGAAAAAAAGTAGACATCGAAACCAGTGTATGTAATACTATAATCGGTGTGAAAATAAATCAGTACTTCGTTTGATGTGGCATAAATGTATGAGGAATTTATGATTATCCCAGTGTAGGTGCCGAGCAACGCACTATCGTTTGTTAGACCATCGTAAATTTCTATGTAATCAGGACCATCTTCCAGCTATTTTCATGTAAAAACAATGCAACGAAGGCATCTGGTAATATTCCTGAATAACGTTAACTGTTCATTGAGAAAATAAATTTGCATGCTTAACTTACGTCCAAGTACACGATTTGAAGAGTCACAGCCGTATTGTCCGGCGTTCTTATGATATAATTACAGTCCAAGTCGTTTTCATATGATTCAGGAAATCCAGTGCTCACCACGGATCCAGATGATCCTTCGATTTCTGAATAACAATCCTCTGCATCTGGACGTTTACATTAAAATAAGAATAAGCCCAAATGTCGAGTGGATTCACCTATATATGTATATGTCAAGTATTTTCATTACCAGAAATTCTGCAGATTATGCATTGAAGAAATAAGAAAATTACGATTGACTTCAAGAAATGCATTTTCTGAACAAAACAACGAACTAAAACAACTTTTATTGTAATTCGATTTTTATTTTTACGATGTGCTAGAAATGAGTCTGACATATCTTCATAGATAAATCGGCATTAGATAATTGGTCTTACAGTAAGTAAGATATAAATGGGTATAATCGAGATAACATAAATAATAATCAAAATCAATTCTTTTTATCTGATAAGATAGTTTTTATCTCCAGTTTTCATGATTTTTAGCCTATTATGCACTTCGAAAATATGCCAAACGTTGTTTTTCTTAGAATTTTGTTTGTTTGTAAACGAACTATAGTGCTTTAATTTGCTTTCACATCATCCAGATCGTCTTCATAGTTATATGCTGAAATAGAAAATTGAATTATTATCAACTAGAATTATGTACTAGCTATGTCTTTGAAAATATACTTAATGAGTTTAAACCTTAATGTATTCAAAATAATAATCTCAATGAACATTATGTATATACTGACAGCTTTTCTTTTGTATATCAACATTGAAAATTATTATTATTTTAACAATGATACAATACAATACATAAAATACTAACTTGCAATGTAGTTTATGATAAATCCACGACCACTACTGGTACTGTCTGAATGAAATTCAACCAGAACTTTATTTGATGATGCTTGAAATTCTTTCATTGAGTTACTGCCGCATAATTCACTTAGCATGGGATCATTTACTGTAGGTCCATCATAAATTCGAATGTAGTCTGGTAAGCAATCGGTTGTTGATTGTATCTTTAAGAATAATACAAATTTTAACTTTAGCCTAATTAGTTTATCCGAAGTTGCACTGTATTTATGCATATCGATGTTTAAATTATTTTAAAAGCTTAGAATATTTAAAATGTATAGGAGTTTTATGTTTGGTATATGCATGCTATTTATATTTGTTGCTCGTCATTAATTGACATTCTATGTACTAACATTCGTATAAACCACGGTGAGAAGAACTTGAGATCCTACAGGAGCCTCAATGGAATAGACACAGTTGGCGAAGTTTGGGTAATTAGAGATAGGAAAACCAGGACTGTATATTGTACCGAAATCATCGTAGAAATAAATTGGATCAGGACATGGATCTATTAATAAAAGACAAGCTCATAAATAAATGCGACCCTAATTGAGTGAAAAAATCCACAATCAATTGAGCACTGGATTTACTGGTGTTATAAGTTATGTTAAATCCATCTTCTTCATTTTGACTATCCGAGTGGAAATGGACGAAAACTTCATTAGTCGAACTAACGATGTCATGGACTGGTCCTGACCCGCATAATTTGGCCAACCTAACATCGTTTGTTGATGGACCATCGAAAACTTCAACATAATCTTTCGAGCAATTCGACGAACTTTCAATCTTATTTTAAGATGTATTTGAGAAAAAAAAATATAAATAATTAATCACATTTCCTTGTCTGAAATATCTATACAAATCTGACATTAGAATAAATTTAACACTAATTTTTTTAAATTTTTTTAAAAAATACATTCTACTATAGACTATCAAAATTCATAATAAATCTTGATAATGGTGTACTTACTTCAATAAAGCGTGTTTGAAGGGTTATTTGTGTGTTTTGTGACGTTGAGATGTTGTAATAACAATCCGTGTTGTTTGGATATGCTTTTGGGTACAGTGCACTCGTAAGAACTCCCGAATCCATAGTGTAGTTATTCGATGGGCAAATATGAACGATTTCTACAACATTAAAGATATTTAACATTTTTAAATCCGCTTGAAAAATATTTTTTATTATTTCAAATTTGGAAATATTTGAAGTTGTATTAATTACCTCTATTCGTGAAATAGATATAGAAGCCCTTGCTTTGTGTGTAGCTATCGGTGTAAAAATAAATCAAGGCTTTGTTGGTTGTAGCATAAACATAAACATTTGACATTACTCCAGAATATTTGCCAAGGTAAGGACTGCTAGTGTTTGGACCGTCGTAAATCTCAATGTAATCATAATCTAATTCCAGCTTCATACGTGCAAATAAAAAAAATTAAATAATTAAAACTTAAAAGGCGAATTTAATCTATTACTGTTTTTAAAATGCTTACGTCTAAGTCAACAATGTCGAGTGTAACGGCTGTATTTTGGGGAGTTGTAACAGTGTAGTAACAGGTCTGGTCGTTGGGATATGGCTCAACAAGATAACCCGGACTGATAATCGCTCCATAATTACCGGACACATCATCTCCACATGATTCTGAAAGTCATTATAATCCAATTAACTTTCCGATTAGGTTTTAAAATTACATCTCATGACTTTTGTGTCATGACAAAATATTCTGTTTTGTCATATGCTCTGCCAACAGATTTTGGGTTAACCTAAAGCCAAAATACTGCAAACAAGTTAAACATCTGTCATAAATTATAAATTAATTTACTCTGAAACCAGTATATAGAGCTAAAAATAGATATATTTTCTTTACATTATTAACTATATCATTTTCGGTAATATGTAAGAAAACTCAAAAGTATTTTAGTTCTTGAGTTTTACAAACCATTATTAAACTGAAAGTAATTGTATCTTATATTCACATATGAAAAATTTGTAATTTATTCTCTGAATTGAATTAGTTTTCAGTAAGTTACTTTCTTGACGGCTACTTAATCAGTTACTTAAGTTGTTTAGTTTTTCTAATACCTTACCCCTTTCAGTGAAGTTGATTACAAACCCGGGGCTTTCCAGCTCTGAGTCGGAGTGAAAGTAAACTAGAGCCTGGTTGGTTGAGGCGAAAATAGGTTCAACAACCCATGAATGTCCAGTATACCTTCCAATAAGTCTGCAATCGTCTGTTGGCCCGTCATAGATTTCGACGAAATCATAATCAGTTTCTAACTAAATAAAAAACATTAAGCATATAATTCAAAAGCAACATATCGTTGCTGTGCAATTTATTGTCATACTTACACTAAAACTATATATTTGAAGAGTTACAGCAGTATCCTCTTGAGTACTTATTGAATAATAGCAATCCAAGTTCGGGTCGTAAAGATCAGGGTAATTGGGACTCTGAATGGATCCTGAGGAACCATTAAACGTTCCTCCACATTGTGCTGCAACTGATTAAAATGCTTATATAATTTATTCTTCCAGTTTTTTATATTAAATTAGCCACAGCTAATTTGACAAAACTATATTACCTGAAAAAGTACAAATGCAGACGTATGAGATGAGAATGGCAATATTGAACTTTAACATTTTAAAATTGTATGTTTTAACAGTGTGAAAAAGCTCTTTGTGAGTGATTTAAACGCTAATCGGATTTATCTACTAAAGAATATATCCGGTATACTTCAAAGTTATCTATAATTGAACTACAGTATCTCACCTACCTGCTAGATTATTTTAACAAAATTCTACAGCTAATTAATCCTCCGCGTCATATAAATTTGACATGAAAGATTGTAATTCTACTAGTATATTTCATTAATACTCAAACTGGAATATTCATCTGTGACATGTTACATGCGCAATGATTTTCCAATTAACATTGTTATACTTCATCTTAATAACTAAACTGCAATACTTTTTGATGCATGGTGGTTTAAAATAGAAATATTTGCTGTTATCATTATCCTTAAATTGATAAAACTCCATGCAGATTGATTTAGCCACACTCTTTCACAAATTTTCCCTGAATCGTTAGTAAAACTATTCAATGTTAATAAGGCATATATAGGGGGTTGAAGTCCCCCTCGTAGGCTAAATTCCCAGGTAGGTGTTGAAGGCCCATCCCCTGGCGTTGGTGTTTTGCCCTCGTGTTGCAGAAATAGGCCAACGTTAAAAATCAACCAAACAAACAAACAAATACGTTCAATACCGATTTATATTGTGATCTCTCCGAATATAGATGTTTTCTCTTGGGACCTCCTTGTTTATCAGGACTCAGCTTACAGGAAATACATGTTGCTTAAAAAAAAGTAGGCAAATTCTACCGTTTTTTAACGATTGGGAGTTTAACTCGTTGCCAAACATTAACTTTGTTTCTTTATATTTAGCGATGTGAACTGTTTAAATTACACTGTAGAGTAAAACCGGGTGAGATGCCCCACATTTATAAAAATATTTTTTACAAATTAATAGTAAGTATTTTTAATATT
>JAQGBW010005813.1:0-11438 GCA_034698625.1 Julus scanicus
CGTTATACGGCTTTTCGATATACGGCCTACTTTTCCGGAACGTATCTAGGCCGTAAAACGAGGTATGGGTGTATTTAAACAGGAATTTTTAAAAAAAACTATGAACCGCACTTCTGGGTTCCTGACTTGCTTTAAGTTGTATTTACTTGAAGTTGAGATGGTTTTAAATGAACTGTTCTCCAATACAATTTAATAATTATATTGTGGGCCCACCCCCAACTTCTGTACAAGGCAGTGTTTTTAAAACAACAGTGCCATCAAGGGTCCACATGTGTCCCACGAAAATTTGAGAAAGGTTTCGAAAATTACCTCCTAAATACTAATTCTGAGTAGAAAACATTACAAATAGTCATCATTGCTCTTTATTTCATTAAGAAAATCATAGAAAACCCTTATTTAATAAACGTCTATATGATGTGCCATGACTATTGTAACGCCATATTTTCAATGTGCCGCGACAATTTTTGATCTTGTTTAGTGTGCCGTGAGCTGAAAAAGGCTTAAAAACACCGATAAAGAACTTTCTTTTAATGTCTATAAGAATTCCAAAGCATACTAAAAAATAGAATTTCAAAGTGTGGAAAAAATAGAATTTCAAAGCATGCAAAAATAGAATTTCAAAGTATGGAAAAAGTAGAATTCCAAAGCATGCAATGGCCTGAATATGTATGTATATCGAAATATATGTTTGTCAAAGGTTCCAGTCCTAGGATTGTATATGAAATATCTCAATTAAAATTATTTATTGAAAAACATTTATTGGAAACATTGTTTGCATGCAGTTCAGACAAGTTTAACTTCCAATGGACTCAAAAAATTACACATGACTACTAACTGAATGAATTATGGTATTTTAGACACATGGCAATGAAGGGATAAATGCACATATAGTACATGTCGCGTCGTTAACGTGTTTTTCAAACATTAGTTCTAACTTGCTAAAACATTGCTCTAATGCGTCACTTAATTCTGGAATGCTTTTTAGGAAGTGTAGGGGGTTAGTCCATGGTGCACTATTGGTCAACGAACGTGGTAGTGGAGAATGTTTCGTGTAAACTAAAAACTAAGGGGGAATGAAAAACAAGAAAAACCTAATGTAAATTTATGTTTCTCACGTACAATTTGTTATGTCAGGTTACGTTTCCTATTTCATCACGTATTATACGAGGTTGTCGTGATGACCACTGCTTTCAACCTCTGGAAAAGTCATTTGCGAGAGTCGGCATCTTTGAGTGAATTTCTGCCAACTTTTAACGACCAGTTCAAAAAGTTCAAAAAGTTCATCAATTCCAATGGCTTAACTTTGGGACCAAAACAAGACATGGAGGAATGTGGCCTGTGCAATATTCCTGAAGTGATGACCAACAGTGTCACGGTGTTACAAGGTCAAGCCGCAACTGTATCCATTTCAATCACGACATATAACGTACTAAAAGTTAACCATGTGCGTCCATATAAACGCACATGGCGCACGTTTTTTAGTGGAACCACAAACTAAACTTTATGTTTGTACAAAACCATTTCGGTGGAACATTCATAAAAAGCAGAATACAACATTCGCAGTGTGGTTATATTGTTGTTAGGCAGTTAAAAGTGCCATGATAGGGTCATAATTCTACTAAGGTTATTATTTATGGCCTAAATTTACTGTTGTATAGTTCATGAATGAAACCAAAATTGGGCCAATATATATGTACTTGTTACACTGATAGTTACTCTGAATGAAACTATGGATTTCTTTTCAAAATGTCATTGTGCGTGAAAAAGTGTTCAACAGTCAATTAACATGATTTTTTTTTTCTAGGAATCTTTTTGGATTTGCATTAACGAGACATTGAAAGGTAAGAAGCAACTCTGATGGCGAATTATAAGTAACAACAGTACTGCAGTACAAATACATGGACATAATAAAATATGAACACACATGGAGATATTGGTCCATGTGTACATAAATGCCATACATGCCCAAATTCTGATGTGTCCATTTATTAGTCTTAGATGGGTCATTTTGACCCTATCATCCACTGGCATAATTTTAGCTAAATGTGTTGGCTTTTAAAGGATGAGAATTTGGACTTTCCATGGACATTATCCACAACTCACAGATTAAGTTTTGATATTTCGTGGTCAATACACGATAAATGTTATCACATGTAGTTTACACGTATAGTTCCTACATTCATGCCATGAATGTTAATGGCAATGCAAGTACGTGTTGGTTTAATAAAACTATGAAGTTGAACGAAATTGTGGTGACCCATGTGGTTTCTGTTTTGTAACATAAACCTGAAGGGTCAAGATGTCAGTAGTTTTCCAAAATCATGGCATCCGCGTTTATCATAATTTTATGTACAAACCGTGATAACATGTGTTATCGTATCACGTGTAATATAGGCAAATGCAGGGCAATTAATAGAGTTGTGAATACAACAAATTGTGTTTTCTCTTATGTAATTGTGTTTTTACAACTGTGGGCATTTAACACGAGATCTAATCTTTTTGAATTGCTTCAGTTTTCATTGTGGAAGTCATAAAATAGCACCCTTCTTTTCCACCAATTAGTCATCATTAAGAAAATAGTTAAAATTCAATTGCTTGATCTTTTTTTTCTTTATTTACCTGCTCTGAAACTACAGCATTGTTGAGCAGGTTTTTTCCTAATAAGATAACAAAATCCACTGAATCTGTAATAACTTTTTTTTTGCATTCTGAAGCAAGCCATTCGGAACGTAAACTGTATTGTGACAAAATGTTTACAGGTTTGGGTGTGAACGCGAGCCCAACATGATAATGCAAAGTGGAACACATTCTGATAAAAAGTCGGATAAGTGTGACATGTTTATACGTGTCGCTCATAAATACGTATATACTCGGGAATCGAATTATTAGTTGCAAGTCCATTGTCCAATAAACGTTTAAAATGCACTTAAGCCTGGTCAACACCAACGAAAGCACGGAGCAAAAGCAGAAAACACGGAAACATGAAAACATGCTTCCAAAAGCAGAGGCCTACGTGACACATCCTTGGTACAAGCGCCATAAAGTGGAAACATTTGTTTAGTTAGATCCCGACCGCCTCTTGGACGTTCGGCGGGCCTGGAAGTTTGCTAAAACATTTGGTTAGCAAAATTTTATCGACAACATGTTTTCGAAAACCTTGCTTTTGCTCCATGCTTTCGTTGGTGTGGACTGGTGTGAGAAACAAAGGTATAAAGAAAAAATGTGATGTTTCACATTTTTAACTTACAGCATACTAAGCTTTGCTTGAAATTGTCGCGTCACACCGGTTGAAAGCACTGGTATAAAAAATCTCCAAATTGATAGTAAAAGATCATGAGATAAAATGTATGGGCCATTTACAGCCATGTATTAATCCTTGATGGACCATATATAGTCATGTATGGGCCATATATGGGCGAGTAAGGCCGTATACCTTGTCATATGTGGACTTATCTATTATTGGTTTGTCCAATTTCTGGTCTAGCCATATTTGGAATTAACCATATATGTCCATACATGGTCCATTTTGGTTTTTTTAACTGGACGTGGCAATAGTTCTTAATCTTATTTCTACAATCTTATTTTCAGCATGGTTTACGTACATTTTGAAAGCATCCCAATTTTCACATCCAAAACGGATACAGAACAAGCGTGATGGCAATGTTTTTTTTTTCTTCTCGAGATTTATAATACAACAATCTATCTTTATACACGACGACCCGTTTTCTAATTTTTTTGTTTCCCCATGTAAAAAACAGAAGATGTTGTAGTTTTGCACCCTGGTTAAACTATGTTTGTTTATCCAGGAGATAACAGGTGCAAGCCATGCTTACAGAAAGTTGAACGTTTTCGTTTGTCGAGGGCCGATTTTGGTATACACACACACTGAGTCTGAGACACACACATATTGTTGCACTTGAACTCTGAAAATGATTTGCACTGTTTGATTACACTGTATTATATAATACAGAAAAAGAGCAAGGATTTGATTTATGTTTGGAAAATCAGTGCAGTCTATAGAAACCAGGAAACGCAAGCAAACAACGTTTTACCAATTTTAGGGAATAATATAAACAGCGGCCATTTTTCTCTTTTTTAAATGGATGTTGAAAATGTTTAAGCGCCATCCCCAAATCCCGGATGGAAAATAGGGGGTAATGTGGCCTCAACGTAAACGGTTTTTATTGTTTTAAAATTGGGAAAAAATGTCCATTGGTTGACTGGCAAAAGACTGGCAGCAGGCTGGGAAAAGACCAGCAAAAGACTTGCAAATGATTGGCAAAGACAAACAAAAAACTGGCATAAGGTTGGCAAAAAGCGGAAAAAAGACTTGCAAAATACTGACAAAAGACTGGCAAAAAACTTGCAAAAGACTGGGAAAAGACTGCGAAAAGACTTACAAACGACTTGAAAGAGAGTGACAAAGGCAGACAAAATACTGGCAGAAGGCTGTCAATAAAGACTTGCAAAATACTGACAAAAGACTGGCAAAAATCTTGCAAAAGACTGGGAAAAGACTGCGAAAAGACTTACAAACGACTTGAAAGAGAGTGACAAAGGCAGACAAAATACTGGCAGAAGGCTGAGAAAAAGGCTGAGAAAAAAGACTTGCAAAGGACTGGCAAAATATTGGCAAAGACCGTCAAAAGACTAGCAAAAGACCAGCATAAGACTAGCAAATACTGAATTTACCCATGCATGTATGTATACATATATATGGGTATACAAGTAGTGGATGTACTGTCGTATACCTTAACATATTAGGACATCAATGTCATACATGCCCATTTTTTCAGGTATGTCCATATCTACATTTTTTCAACCCGAGACTTAAACCATCCAAGAAATTTGAACGCCATAATTTAAAATAAAACGTTCAAGTGTCGTTAAGTTATGTCAGTGAAAATGGCTAAATATATTTGGTGCTTTTCCGATGGATATTTCAGCTGTCATTTTATTTTTCTACTCGTCTCAGGAGGCAAAAAAAAAACACCGCTTTTTCACCAACTATTTTCAAATTCCAAACGACAATTTTGAGTGAACATGTAGACGAGCACGTGTAGAGAAACCTAAAATACTTCTACAGCTGTTATTTTTTTGGGGAGTTTTCGCGATTACAATCCCATGTAACATTCCCCCTTTTTTCACTCTCAGAAAGCAGTGAAACGAATATATTTAGCCAACGAGGGTCGAAAATTACCGAAACATTTTAAGCGGATGCATAACACGTTATATTGATGGAAGGGAAAAAAAGTCACTTTTACGTAAATTTTAAGCAAAGATGGCCACGAGTGATTATTGTACGAGTATATGTATGTTTATAGTTAACGATTAATAACGTAAAATACATTTGTGAAAAGTTTTACATGGGTGAAAAAAACATGAGCCATGTATGGACATGTGCCTTTTTTCTATGTGCATAACATGTATACACGGTTATCTGTAAGCATATGAAACATATACATACACGCATAACTAGCATGTTAAAAATAGCTGATATCGACCATTTGTACATTAACAAATTAATATTTCAAAGATGTGGTCTGACCTTCTACAAGATATTGTTTTATTGCCACCATCCAGCATGTTTGCTCGGTAATAACTAGTCCCATTAGAGACACATTTTATTACCTAATATTTTATGCAAACATGTTTCCATTAGAAATACAAGTACTTGTAATAGTACAAAACATCAAACGTGTATTTCCATCGTGCATTTAAATGAAATGCATAACTACTGAAATTTAAGTGTCCACTCCAATATGCAAAACAGAAGTACAGTAAAGATAAAATCTTGGTGTTCATTTTTGCAACATTTCACCGTGAATTTATGTTAATTAATGTGAATGAAAAATCCAGTTTTAATTGACATTTAAAAAAAAGACAGAATCATGTTTCTAATATCACTGTCTGTTTGTTTAATTCCCCAAGGCTGTGAATGTTATAAGAAACAGTTTCATGCTTAATTTACTCCTCCTTCATCAAATGTCAAATTAAATATGGCGTAATTAAATTGAAGTATAAAATTGCTGACCATTACTCGCAGTCCATTAAAAACTCTTATCAAGGATGAATAGCTGAAGGGCAAAATGTGTCAAATAAATGCTGAAATTAATGAGGCGTGTAACTTATAGCTTGTGGCCTGCCGTTGGTGCAGAAACATCTCAAATTTAACGCTTTCGGATACAAACAGATTATTTCCTCACGCTAGAACTTGAGCGTTTTGTACAGACTTAAAAAAAAAATGTAAACTAAATCTAGTTGCATTTTAACCCTCCATATTAAATGGAAGATTAATCACTCGAGTTTATAATGAAGAAGCCATATTTTTAATTGCTCGAGGCAATGATAAACTATGTTGAAAAATACATGTTGAAGGTTAAGGAAGAAAAAAAAATGTTTCGACTGATTCGGATTAAGATATTCAGGAAATTGGAGTTAGTCTTAACCGAATTCACCGTTTCGATTGGATTAAGCATCCTGTTTGTTTACTACCGTGTGTAATAAACATGTCATGGATTATTATAAAAGATAGTAAACAAATCGACCTTATACGTATAAGTTTAACTATTAATTTACTCAAATAATTTTATTCCTATTTCACTACTATTAGCCGTTTTCATTAATTTTTCTAGTGAACCTATTCCTGGTTTTGTTACACTCTTAGTGCATTAAAAGGTTATTGAAATTTGCAACTACACTGAGTCCTAAAAAGTAGAACCCCCAAAAAATAAATAAAAAATCACAACTTTGTGAAAAATGCTTCGATTTAAATGAATTTTTGCATTGTTCTACTTTAATTAGTACAGATTCAAATTTGTGTATGTAAAGAAAGGAACATTAAAGATAGATGTTGCTGCTGAAAGACTCCTTCGCAAATGCCGAACATTCGTCAATCAAAGAATGGCGCGCTAGACTCCGGGTTTGTGTAAATAACACCAGAGAAGATTTTGAGCACATTTTATAAATGATTTTTATTTATACACTATTGTTCTATGTAAGTGCCAAATTTCATTGAAATCGAAGCATTTTTCACCGAGTTGTGATTTTTTTTATTGGGTTTTACTTTTTTATGACTCACAATGTAGCCCTGTTAAATCACATCCAATGTCTTGACAAGATTTCTTGATCAGAACCAGAAGTCCTGAAGCAATTCTACAATAAACCTTGACTTTCCAAAAAATGCTATTTGTTGATGTAAATGCAAAATCTATTGTGTATTTCTATATAAAAAATCGAAAATGTTTACAAAATGTATACATCGTTATTTGCCAGGGGGTTAAAGAACATGACCGTATATAGATTGTAGCAGGGGAAACATTTGTCACTCGTCATGCTGCTAATGGATGGTCCACAGTTGCAGGGCGTCGCCCTATTTATGGAAACGCACGTGGGATAATTTGTCAGAAAATATATAAAGATAAAATCCCTAGTTGACAGACCCTCTTTTTTTTTCAAAATACAGGGTCTTAAATGTCATCGCCATAGAGTTTGCGAGAAATGTTTCCCCAACTTTTGTAATGTTGTGGCGCGAGAAAAATAGAAAAATGAAGAGGGTTGCTGAAAACACAAACCTGAACAATGTATATTGAAATTCTTGTTTTTTTTTCTGTTTTAGATGTCGATCGTGGGGATGGTTGGCCAGGGAGGCCATGCTGTTATCTACCTCAGTCTACCACATGCCGTTTAACATGTCTGCAGGTAAACTACATTTTGGCCAACATTCCTCTTTTCATAATCTTTTACTCTTGTTTGTAAACAGTACACGCCTTTTGCAACCGCGAGATAATATTGGTTGTCGCAACAACAAATCTTGAGAGAAACATTTAGTTGAAAAGTGAAAATGTAAAGTTTTGTTAACATAAAAGAAATGTTTAGCGGGCGTTGACTGAACTAATCGTACTTGCAATCCAATGAAAAAGTTTCGAAATTTCAAAATTTGTCATTGTTGATTGTAGCGTTTTTCCCCACTTATGTAGTTTTAAAATTTGTTAGTTATGTCTTATAAAAATGAAATGATAGTGTGGGTGGGGGCCCGTTTTAATCATATGGCAAGGGGCCATTCAGAATGGACATCCCCGAAATTCCATGAAAATTAACCACCCTCCTTTATCCCCTGTCTACATAGTGTCCATTTTAGTCCAGACCCCTACCTCCCCCTCATAGACGTCCTTAATTTTTTTTTGAAAAGTAAGGTGTCCTGAAAATATGTTGGACTATACAAAGGCCCATCCTTATAAATTTTCAAGCACCTGTATCACTGCCAATTCCAAATTATTCTGATTAACGGAAATTCCCTGACCTCGAAGGGAAATTCCAGCATAAATTTAGTGTTTAACACAAATTTAGGCTAATTCCCGACTTTTCGAGTTTTTAAAAATGCAAGTGCATTTGGGACTGGGGACACATTTCTTCCGGTGTCCATTTCCCCTTTCACTGACCTTTAAAACTCAATTAAACAGATAATACAAAAACTGAAAAATACTAACATTAGTGGACGTCCATCATGATTTTCTCCCTTCCCTTACCTTGTCCACATGGTGTCCCCATGCCAACAGACTCCCTACCCCCCTCTTGAGGACTTCCTTTTTTAATGGCCCCAAACGTATATTGTTAAATCCAGACAATATACAAACTACAGACAACCACTTAAATAGTTCCTATATATAGTTACCGTTTAGAAAATATGGGAAGGACATTGTTATCCAACATGATTAATGTTATCATCGCTTTTAATTGTACACCAATAAAAATTAGCAGTTGTATCAAATAAAATAAATACATCATGTAGAATGAATTTAATTATGATAGTAGCGTATAAACGAGGCGTGTCTTTGATATTATATTTCTTTTCCTCATACAATCTTGTGATAACTACAGTAATTACAGGTAACAACTAACTTTAGTAATCAAGGATATTCTTTCTATTGTTGACAGTGGAAGAACATTATTATTCACTATTATTTTGGCGATTGTTATTTTGGCAGCTATCCATATTCTAATACTATTATGTATTTAGACACACACCACACATTTTACAAAAAAAAAGTATTTAGATAAACATATTTAGATAAATAGGCCTCTGAGACACTCAACCAGTGTTGGGCAGTAATTGAATACATTGAATGAACTTGAATAACGAGTAAAAGAGTACCGAGTACAAAGAGTCTTTGGATACAAAATATACAAAAGTAATTGTAGGTACTCCTCCTCATGAGTACAATTTGACCAAGTCTGCACTCAACTAGACTTTCGTTATTCTGTGTTTTACCGCAATTCATTTTTTTTTTTTTTTGCTTTTTTTAAAAGATTGTTGTCAAGTTGATGAATAGGCCCTGACTAACCCCAAGAAACTACATGCCTATTCCACCAACTTGTCACTCGAGTAATTTTTTGACATATTTAACCATTTCAGTCTCAAAATAGAAACGACTTACTTCAGGGATGTAGGCAGAGTGATGAAATTGCATTTTATACGTGTTTAGACAGACAAGAAGGTAATATACATTACACATATCATATTTTTAACGTCAAATTTGTTGACAAATTTATATCGGAGCAGGTTTTGCCTCGGGCAAAAGAAGGGGGGAAAAGGTTAACCGAATTGCAAAATTCAATGAAAATCTTTAAAAACATATAAGTTTCACGTGTTTTGCTATATTTATCAAGTTTATGAAAAAATTGTACAGAAAAATTATACTTTATGAATTTCATCCGAGAAATTCTTGCTTCTTTGAATATTTGACATTCCTTCATGAAACTTCTTTCAGAAACTGAAATAAAATGTAGAGTATTTTAAAATAATATGACTAGACCAAAAATTTGATGAAACAGACAAAATATTGTTTGCCAATTGTGTTTTTGTAAACAAATCGCAAAAATTCGAAATTGTTATCAGTTGTGAAATGTATTTTGAATACCAATTTACGAAACAAATTTTGAAATGTATTGCAAATGCATTTATTTTCCAAATGAGACATTTCATATACCAAAAATGAGTTAATTATTATTCACTTAGTTCTGTTGAAGATTGTGTTAATTTTCAAGATTACTAGCATAAAAACTTCAGATTAAAAAAACGTGTAATGATTGTATACATTTTAGTTGGAGAAACTTGCTGCAATAACGCTCAAACTGTGGACTGTCACAGAGCCTGTAAAGAAGTATTTCTCAGTAGTCAAACCCCAAATCATCAAATGAGAACGAGTGTGGATGCATTATGCTCACAAAACAGCCCAAAAGTTGTTGAATGTGTTCACAATTATACGAGAACAACCCCGTCAAATAATCCACAAAAAGGTAAGTTGTTGTCGTGACTGGGTTTCATTTAGCAATATAAATTTTAAAAATGTACTTTCTTTGAAACAGATCTTCACTGTTGTGACAAATCTCAAAATGAGCAGTGCCGAAACACTTGCCGCAAGATACTTCGTGCCAACTCATCTAGTCAAGAAGTTGTTATGGATACCCTTACTGAAGGAGGATGTGGGCAGCCAGTTTTACATGTAAGTCATGAACAAAACATACAATTTTTTAAGAAATAAACTAAAATACTGAGAGCAAGATCTAATAAGTGTTCCACTTTTTTGATTAACAGGACAGCCTTTGGCAGTGTTTTCTGTCTAATTCTGCCAATAATCGGCAAGATAGTGAGGAAGCCCCGAGACCAGGAAAACTGGGAATGGACAGTGCCAAACTGCATTGTTGTTTCAAAGCAGTGACTCCAATCTGTCATAAATTGTGCTTCAAGGTAAATATTACTATTTGTTGAGAAACATCAGCTGAATAAGCCGAGTCCGTGCAAACGAAAGCACGAAAACACGATACATGAAAACATGCTTTCAGGAGCACGCTTCCAAAAGCAGAGGTGTAAATACCACAAAAAAGCAGGAAAAATTCAGCAAAAGCTTTGAAATGATGACGCTCCTACAAAGCCAATAAGGAAGACCTCGACGTCCTTGTTTGGGACCCTACAGCGAATAGTGCGTCCTACGCGGCACACGAAGGCAGAGTACATGACTTGGTACAAGCGCTTTAAAGTGGGAACAATTGTTTCCTTTGATCCCGATCGCATCTTGATCGATCGGTGAAATGTTTTCAAAAGAATGTTTTTGAAAGCAAAAAGGCCTAGAAGTTTGCTGAAACATTGGGAGGAAAACTTGTTAAACAAACTTTTATCAACCACATGTTTTTGAAAGCAAAAAAAGCCTAGGAGTTTGCTGAAACATTGGGAGGAAAACTTGTTAAGCAAAATTTTATCCACCACATGTTTTTGAAAGCAAAAAAGCCTAGGAATTTGCTGAAACATTGGAGGAAAACTTGTTAAGCAAACTTTTATCGACCACATGTTTTTGAAAGCAAAAAAGTCTAGGAGTTTGCTGAAACATTGGGAGGAAAACTTGTTAAGCAAACTTTTATCGACCACATGTTTTTGAAAG
>JAQGBW010005814.1:0-11436 GCA_034698625.1 Julus scanicus
AAATTCAAGCATAATTCCCGACTTTTCCAAAATTCAAGCATAATTCCCGACTTTTCCAAAATTCAAGCATAATTCCCGACTTTTCCAAAATTCAAGCATAATTCCCAACTTTTTTAAAATTCAAGCATGTTTTCGAGACAACTCCCCGATAATCCAGTTATTAATCGTAGAAGTAGCCATCCAAGATCCCAACCAACATAATGGCCGCACGCGTCGGTCGCGCGTCGTGACGTCACCGTGTTGTTGAACCCACAAATAATTATCGCAACACCCAATCGCGTTTGCACTCTCGGGTGATACGTCATAATACTCGCACTCACAAATCTCCACAAAATGGGGTCTTTGCCTCCTTCTTTCCCCTCTCCCTCTTTCTAGCTGCTGCTGCTGAGGATGAACATAATCTACTAACAAAAAAAAGTAGTCCTTGTATCAGCATGGGAAGCCAACCCCTAACCCAACATCCTCCACCTGCAGTGGACAAGTCTTAAGCCACAGGGGATACACCAGAGCAAACATGAAACAAAAAACAGGAAACTTTTGCAAAAAAAAGTACTTTGTTCACCAGTTTTTCATTTAAAGAATTCAGCAACTAATCCGGATACAAACAAAACGTGTTTTCAGCAAACATTTCAGCGCCAAACTGAACAGCGAAACAAAAACAGTCTCCGAAATATGTTTGCAAAAATGTACCATATCTAATGGTTTCAGCAAATTTTTCTTTGCAAAAAAAAGCATGTTTTCAGCAAAAATTTCAGCCCACCAAAACAACGAAACAAAAACAGGGTCTCCGAAATATGTTTGCAAAAATGTACCATATCTAATGGTTTCAGCAAACTTTTCTTTGCAAAAAAAAGATTGTTTTCAGCAAACATTTCAGCCAACCCAAACAACGAAACAAAAACAGGATTTCTGAAACATATTTTCAAAAAACTACCTTTTCCATTGGTTTCAGCAAACATTGCCGTCAACCTGAACAACGAAACAAAACAGGCTTTCCGAAACATGTTTGCAAAAAAGTTTCTTTTGCAGTGGTTTCTGCAAACATTTCCTTGCCAACCTGAACAGTGAAACAAAAACAGAGTTTCCGAAACATGTTTGCAAAATGTACCATATCTAATGGTTTCAGCAAATTTTTCTTTGCAAAAAAAAAGGATGTTTTCAGTAAACATTTCAGTGCCAACCCAACCAACAAAACAAAAAACAGGGTTTTTCGAAACATGTGACAACACTATGGGGACTTAGTCCTACTTCGAGGAAAGGGCCATTTGCAATTCAGATGCATTGAGAGGGCGCCACCTGGAGCTGGACACGGTTGAGATATGCCACAGAAGCTCCCCTCTTCCGCCTGGGGCGCCACCTACGTTCCAGGGGGGGAGACAATGAACAAGAGGGGAGAAACCCTAAGTAAGAACATGAGGAAGCCATTTTTGGCCCTCTGTGTTTTTCTTTTTTTGGGGAATGGAGTTTTGACAAATGCAGAGTCCTTTGACCCCCTCGGAAGGGTCCAATATGGCGGGGGTGAAAAAAACCTCGTTTTATTGTGTTTGGGACCCACGACTAGGGCTTTTTAAAGACAAAAATTTGGGGAGCTGGGATTGTCAAGGCACTGAAGGAGGGGATAAAATGGTCATGGCACACCTAATCAAGGGCTGGAATTGTCATGGCACACTGATGAAGGCCCTAAAAATTGTCAAAGGCACACTAAACAAAGGATGGAAATGTCAAGGCACACTGATCAAGGGGCTGGAATTGGCATGGCACACTGATCCAGGTGCTAGGCTTGTCATGGCACACTGGTAAAGGAGCTAAAATTGTCAAGGCACTCTAAACAAAGGATGGAAATGTCATGACACACTAAACAAGGGATGGAAATGTCATGGCACACTGATCAAGGAGCTAGGATTGTCATGGCACACTAATCAAGGGGCTGGAAATGTCAAGGCACACTAAACAAAGGATGGAAATGTCATGGCACACTAATCAAGGAGCCAAAATGGTCATGGCACACTGATGAAGGGGTTGGAATTGTCATGGCACACTGATGAAGGGGTTGGAATTGTCATGGCACACTAACCAAGGGCTGGAATTGTCAAGGCACACCTCTGTTGAAGGAGCTGGAAATGTCAGGGCACACTGATGAAGGGATGGAAATGTCATGGCACACTGATGTAGGAGCTAAACATGTCAAAGGCACACTGATGAAGGGGCTGGAAATGTCATGGCACACTAATCAAGGGATGGAAATGTCATGGCACACTGATCAAGGAGCTAGGATTGTCATGGCACACTGCTCAATGGGCTGAAATTGAGGTAGCACACTGATCAAGGAGCTAAAATTGTCAAGGCACACTGATGAAGGGGCTGGAAATGTCAAGGATAACTGATGAAGGAGCTAAAATTGTCAAAGGCACACTGATCAATGGGCTGAAATTGAGGCGGCACACTGATTAAGGAGCTAGGATTGTCAAGGCACACTAATCAAGACTGGAAATGTCATGGCACACTAATCAAGGGCTGGAATTGTCAAGGCACAAGCACTACAATAGATCCATTATAAATGCAGGTTTGTAGCAGGTGCAGTAACAATTTAAGGCACACTGTGGGGTCCAAACAGAGGAGGCCATAAAAGCCATTAAAAGGGCCGTAAAAATCCGCGCCTCACCTGGATACATGTTGCTCTCTCCGTCCACACTAAGTCGGATAATCGAGGGGTTTAAAATGTGTCAAAAGCCCCAACAAACAGGGCCCTAAAAATACGTAATCACTATGTTTGGTGACAACACGTGACACATTGTGCCGCAATAACGTTGACGTAACTTGCACACGGTTTTTAGTAAAAATGTTAATTTGGCAACAAGTTTGATGAACGCGTACCACTGACCCAAATAACGAAAGACTAGTTTGGGTTAACCCACATTCGAAATTCCATTTTTTGTGTGTGTTTAAAGGCGCCCTCCAACGGCAACAATTAACTAAATTGTTGAAAAATTTCAAAAATTTAAAAGGAATTCAAGGACTCCAAAACCAATTAAAACCAAGAAAGTAATAACACATACATGGACAGTATGTTTTGGACATTGGTCAGTTTTGTGCCCTGGGTCCCTAAGCTAAGATTGTCAAGGCACATGAAAATCGAGGCTAGTTTTGTCAAGGCACAGTGAAAGGCATCCCATAAATCTCATCCGAACAACACACACTGAACCCCCCTGGTGAGGGTTACTGACAGTAGAGCGCTCAAAATGACCTCACGGGGGTGAACTGACCCTCGTCCAGCTCGTGAAGCCAAAGAAAAAATTGAATTTCGGTTTGCACCTATACCTAGATAAAAGTACAAAACGAAAGTACAATTTTTTAAGCTGCTGGACACCCTGTAAACAGGTGCACGTGAGCCGACACGTGACGAGAGACGTCGGCAAAGCGTGCAAACGTTCGAAGAAAAATATGCGACCACGTGAGCCAACAAGAGTGACGTCAGCATCGCGTGCGAACGTTCGAAAAATATGCGTGCATGTGAGCCAACCAATGAGATAGACTATAGTCTCTAAGTCTATCTCATTGGAGCCAACACGAGTGACGTCAGCATCGCGTGCGAACGTTCGAAAAATATGCGAGCACGTGAGCCAACACGAGTGACGTCAGCAACGCGAGCGAACGTTCGAAAAATGCGTTTCAAAAATGGAATCGAGGCATTCCAATTTCAAATATCATCAACACCGATATCTTGAATTTTTCTTAAAAAAACTACATTTTGTTCTACATTTCTTTAAATAAGTTTTTCAAAAATGAAACATCACGAGAGGAGGAAGGTATCACGTTTTTCTTGCATAAAACCATACTATTTTCTTGCGCAGAACCATATCAAAGAGGTATATTTTTCGTAAATTGCTCATGTTTCTATAGACATTTTCGCAACATTCTATAAAACCGAGCTTTGGTAATATAGGTAGTAGGATTACTTATCTATTTTAGAAATGAGACTTAAAGGTCTTCGATATATTTTTAGTATTGCTCTGAAACACAGTTGGTTAAGATCGTGCTTGTAGCGAGCGATACAAATCCTCAGAAAATTGACCATCAATTCCATCCAGGTCAAGGGCTGAAGTCTATTTTGGAGATGTGGAAGGTAAAACGAGGTTTGATCCCAACATTGAAACGTGTTTTCAAAGAGAGAGGGTCCTTTGGTGTTGACCAAAAGGCTCTTTTGAGAAAGACTTTTTGTTTGGCCGGAAACTCTCTATCGTTCGGTTCGCTCCCTCTTTTTCAAAAACACGAAAAAGCTTGTTTTTCAACTGGTCAAGGATCTCCGGACGTCTGACAACTTTTAAACCAACTGCCCACAGTCCGTTTTTACGTTCATTATATATGCTTAAATTTGTCCTTATTAAACCAGGAATTTGTAATGTGGGCTGATCCTGGCTCACGAAGGAACATTACCAGAAACCTTCGATGGTAAATATCATTCCCTGTCCCACCTATTATTTGATTTTCATAAGAGAAACATTACTGGGATGTTGCGTTACTACTGATAATAAATCATGGTATCGATACTTGACCATAATATTAACAGTATATATAGTCCTCTCTAATCCCATTGATTCCCTCGTTATGTCATCAGTTTGTGTTGTGATGAAGTAATGCACAGGGTTTCTATCCTATCTTTCGGCCTCATTTCCCAATCGAAAAGGGAAATCCCCCTTATTAAGCCATCAGTATTTGGTCTGCTGTGAATATTAGTGTAATAGGTGCACTAAATTATTACCTAGTTCTGTATCAAATATATTACATTAATCGAAAAATTAAATCAAGTCATTCAGTATCGAAATTTTAAAGTTAATCATCAAGTAAAGCATCAAAATTTATTATTCAACTAAAATTAATAAATAGTCCATGCATGTGATAAGAGGCATTTATTTTGTCTCGTATAGGCTAATAGTCTTGCCAAAAAGTGAGTTTGTTCATGACATTTTCCTTGACTTTATTAAGTAAAATTCCATTGAATAAATTGTTGAAGGGATACAACAGTAACTCACTCTTTGTTAATAGTTTTAAAGCAAAGGTCCACTGGAAGCTCTGTCCAAAAAGTCAACAGAAGAACCATCGAAGGAAGTGCGATTTCCTTTAAGAAAGTTTGTTTGGAGAAGGTACGCAATTTGGTGAGAGAATGAATTCTTGTATGACCCTAGTTTAGTTAAGATTGTTTCTTGATATTACATGCGGAAGAAAGCCTAAAAGCTCTGAAGCACTGTGGGTTTCTATTTCCAGAAGGAGGTATAAAAGAGGGGCATGAGGCAGGTGGTTACAGCCATAACCAGGTTTTATTTAACATAACATAACTTAAAACGATACAATTGTAACAGCGGCTCATCCTAGTCTTCCTTTAGCCCACTTGACTACTGAGTGAGACATAGCCGTTAAGGACAAAAAAAAGAGGCCGAATTTCGGTAATTTACAATTTTATGGGGTATAATTATTTCAAAATATACAGAAAAAAGCAAAAGTAAATTCCAGTAAATTAGGAGGGGTTCAATTCCCACATAAAAGGGTTGCTCACACGCCAGGCACACCTGCGTTCATTTGTCGAAATTTTGTTTGAAAATTTCACAATACCTCTTTAAAATCATCCTTCCAGGAAAAAAAAAACCACCCTACTTTTTTATAGCGAAAATAAAAAATAATCAACAGATGCCAAACTGTTTTCTCTCGATATTTTCAGGAGAGAAATGAAAAAAAAAAGTTGTTGCTTCTTCTTAAACCACAATTTGGACAAAAGAAAAAGTCTTCGGATCTAACCAGAAACCTTTTATTATTATTGCCAAAAAAAAAAGGACAGAAAGAAAATGGAGATGTACAACGATTGCTAAAAAGGCGAGTAAATGCCCTCGTTGTGGAAACAGAAACACGGATGAGGGAGAGAGGAAAAAATAGATATAGTTGTGCTCGTGAAACATGTCAAGGCCTAGGACGAATTTCATCTTAAAAGACACATCTAACAAGAAAACATCAGTTTAGAAATACAGTAAGGGGGACTGGGGAGCATTGAGACAACATTTCTGGCCTATTCATCTAAAATTGTAAACATTAGCGGTTTAATTAAGTGGCTGGGTATCAACATTTTATGAAGCTTATACTGTCAAATTTTAAAAATGTGTAAACACAATCTGTTCGCTGCATTTGGTCGTTATAACGCATTTTACGAGGGTAGGCTGATAAGTGATGCCTCCAACTTCATACCTCCCAGGGTTCCCCCACAAATAAAATATTCAACTTCTCTGACTTTTCCAGGTTTTAAAAATTTTTTCCCTGACCAGCTTAAACTATAGAAAACTTGTACTTTTACTGGGGAAAAATTGGATTTTTTCTACCGAAAAGTGGATTTTTCAAGAAAAATTATCTGATTTTTAATCCCGAAAATTGCAATTTTCCTGCAGAAAATTTGCATTTTTGCCACAGAAAAATCAGTGCAGGAAAATCGGATTTTTATTCCCGAAAAATGCAATTTTGCAGCAGAAAATTTGTATTTTTACTGAAGAAAAGTTGCATTTTTACCACAGGAAATCTGATTTTTAATCCCGTTCAAAAAATCCGAAATAGAACATCCAAATGCAAAAATGACCCTCACTAGTAGAAAACCTATTAAGGTTAATTACTATTTCCCTCATTTTGTCCAAAGTCCAGCAAAATAATTTAAGTTTTTAAAAGTTCAACAATTTTTATAGTAAATTTACCTGACTATTTCACAAATATTACATTTTTTCCCCTGACTATTCCAGGTTTTCCAGGTCTGGGGGAACCCTGCCTCCTCAACAGATGATATCGTCACTGTATCACCTTACCGCATGTCTCAATGCTCCCCACTCTCCCAGCACTACATTTCGCCACAAACACCAATTATCACACGGCGATAAATCACGTGATCACGTCTGTGACGTAATTCTGAATAAGGCCCATACACGACTAGCATTCAAACGTTGTGTATGTAACTAAATACACAAAGGAATCTGGAATCAAAGGAAGGAAAAGTTGATTATTACGAAATTGCAGCTTTAATTTTAGGAGGCTTCTTAACCGCGGTATTTTTACGATTCGTAGGTGGGAAAAAACGATTTAATAGACGTTATTACACCACGAAAAAAGCAGCCAGAGCCCAGAGAGAGATTTCTGTAGCAAAGTCTAGAGAGTCTAGACTAGAATTTCGGTGGCTGGAAAACCAAGTCCGTGGCTTCGAATGAAGAAACATCTTTTACCTCGACTGACTACGTATATACACGGCACGGAGAAATAACAAAACAGGTGGAAACACACGATGAAAAAATAAACGAAGGAAAGGAGAGTAGAAAAAAAAGAAGAAAAAATCCGGTATTTTGTGCTATAGCTTCGCTTGTCTGCTGGTGAGGGACCCAAACGAGAGAACGTCTCGAAACGTATCCGGCGTCTAGACGCAGTACGAGCCTCGCATTTTCACGCTTCGTACAAAACACATTTTTCACCTTAGACCTAAAAACCTTTTTCACTCTCGGGGAGAAAAAAACCCACACACAGGCAAACACAAAAACCACACCATCGTTTGTTAGCTTTTAAAGAAGACAGCCGGCCATCTTGTTCCACGGTTTTAATAAGAACGTCTGAACGTGCCATTCCATTTTTTGTTTGCACGAGACCGTGTTCCAGATCAGCACGCGAATACGTTCCAATTGAGACACATCGGCAGGTATTGGTAAATCTGAGGTCCTCTGGCTTGAAACGGCACGTGAGAACGTTCCGATTGAGAAAACGCAGAATGGCACATTCTGGCGCTATTTGGAATGGTAGAGGTACAATTATAAATAGAACGTAGCCGATAAGCAGATAAATAGAACGTATCCGATAAGCAGAGTGACACGTCAGTAGGTATTGGTTATTCTTAGGTCCTCTTGCTCAAAACGGAATGTTCCGATTGAGAGAATGCAGAACGGCACATCATGGCGCTATTTGGAATCGTACAGGTACAATATTAAATAAGTATGAAGGCTATAAGCAGAGTGACACATCAGTACGTATTGCTAAATCTGAGGTCCTCTTGCTTGAAACCGCACGTGAGAATGTTCCGATTGAGAGATTACAGAATGGCACATTCTGGCGCTATTTGGAATCATACAGGTACAATTATAAATAGAACGTAGGCTATAAGCAGAGTGACACATCAGTAGGTATTGGTAAATCTGAGGTCCTCTGCCCGAAAGTAATAATCGAACTCGTTCCACGGTTAAATAAGAACGTGCCGTTCGATTCAAAAGCACGCGACCAAATCGTTCCAAATCGGCACGTGACGATATTCGGTTTAGAGAACGCAGAATGGCACATATATAAGTAGCATGGCAGATATAAGCAGAGCGACACATCAGCACTAATCGATAAATGTGAGGCCCTGCATCACCAGTTTTTTCTCCATTCGATTCTTGGCACGCGACCGCATTTGAAATCGGCACGCGACCATGTTCGATCTAGAGAACGCAGAACGGCACAAGGACCCATTTAAATCGCGAGTCAAACTATATAATGGAGCATGGAAGTTAGAAGCAGAGCGACACACGAGTACTTATTGGTAAATGTGAGGCCCTCTACCCGAGAAGTATAATCCATTCGATTCTAGCACGCGATCGCGTTCCAAATCGGCACGCGATCATGTTCGATTTAGAGAACGCAGAATGACACGTTGGGTTATTTCAATGGCGAGTGAACTCAAAAGTCGTATCGAGGCTATCCGCAGAGTGTCACGCGCGTACTTTTACGATGAAACGTCAAGATACGGTATCGCGTACATCGAAGTGTTAAAATTCACATCGAATTTTAAACTAATTGTCTGTTTTAATGTGACAAAAAATCAATTAGAACGAATGTCACCGAACTTGTAATTAAGCACTATGAAAAACGCAAATACACCAGAGAGAGAGACAGGCGTACTACGAACAGGTCAAAGCTCAACGAACTTGACATACGCGATGACGTCATCTAGTTACGATTTTAAAAAACTCGACTCGTTTTTCCTAAGAACAGATTTTCGGATTTCCGGACGAAATAAAAGTTTTGAGATGTCGAGACACTCGAATTTCATCACTTCATTTTGAAGGCTACATTTCAAAATTGACAAACAGTGGAAAATTTACGATTTCGTGTGGAAATTTCAACATATTTTACTCTCGAGAGTAAATCTCAAAATGAAAAGCACCTTTAGGCAAAACACGTTGGCTACTGAAGCTGAGAGCAGACTAAAGTCAGAAATAACTATCCGAGAGTTACTCTCTCGAGTAAATCTAAAATTCAAAAACACCATTAGGCAAAACACGTTGGAAGCTGAGAGCAGACTGAAGTCAGCGAGATAACTATCCGAGAGTTACTCTCGAGAGTAAATCTAAAATTCAAAAACACCATTAGGCAAAACACGTTGGAAGCTGAGAGCAGACTGAAGTCAGCGAGATAACTATCCGAGAGTTACTCTCGAAAGTAAATATAAAATTCAAAAGCACCTTTAAACAAAACACGTTAGAAGCTGAGAGCAGGCTGAAGTCAGAGAGATAACTATCCTAGAGTAGCCCATCTCGAGAGTAAATATCAAATTCATAAGCACCATTAGGCAAAACACTTTGGCTATTGAAGCTGAGAGCAGACTGAAGTTAGCGAGATAAGCATCCGAGAGTTACTCTGAAATTCAAAAGCACTTTTAGACAAAAACACGTTGAAAGCTGAGAGCAGAGTGAAATCAGAGAGATAACTATCCGAGAGTAGCCCAGCTCGAGAGTTACTCTCGAGAGTAAATATAAAATTCAAAAGCACCGTTAAATAAAACACGTTGAAAGCTGAGAGCAGAGTGAAGTCGGCGAGATAATTATCTCGAGAGTAAATCTAAAATTGAAAAGCACTTTTAGACAAAACACGTTGGCTACTGAAGCTGAGAGCAGACTAAAGTCAGAGAGATAACTATCCGAGAGTAACCCATGTCGAGAGTTACTCTCAAATTCAAAAGCACCTTTAGACAAAACACGTTGGCTACTGAAGCTGAGAGCAGAGTGAAGTCAGAGAGATAAGTTAGATAACCATCCGAGAGTAGCCCATCTGGAGAGTTATTCTCGAGAGTAAATCTAAATTTGAAAAACACCTTTAGGCAAAACACGTTGGCTATTGAAGCTGAGAGCAGACTAAAGTTAGAGAGTTAACTATCCGAGAGTTACTCTCGAGAGTAAATATCAAATTCAAAGGACGTTTAGGCAAAACACGTTGGCTACTGATGCTGTGAGAGCAGAGTGAAGTCAGCGAGATAAGCATCCGAGAGTAACTCTCAAAGGGCTAAATTTGTAGAGGCCCACGTAGAACATGTAGTGGAAACGTGTTGAATTAAGTGTAGGCCTCGCATCCAATTGACCCATTAAAATAACGCACACGCGTTTACTAATTTATTACGAAAGGTGTTTTTTTTTAATAATCACAATAAAATATTCAAATTTTTGACCTAAAAATGAAGAACGTCCGCCTGCCTCGGTCACGTGACGACCAAACAGCCAATGGTGAGAGACATTCGACGTTCCATTTGGACGCAAAATGGCGTCCGAAATTAAAGCGCGTTCGATTTTGTATTCCTTATCAGCTGTTAAAAAAAGGCTTGTTTTTGCTCTTTTTTCTGACTATGAAACACTAATGTCATGTCCAATTTCTGGCCAATAGGCTACAATTCCAGAGTGTGCCCCAACAATAATAGTCCATTCTTCAGTGCGCCCCAACATTTCTAGATTATGTATAGTGTGCCCCAAACATGTCAATCCATTCTTCAGTGTGCCCCAACATTTCAAGGCCTCGTTTAGTGTGCCTCAGCAATATTTGTCCATTCTTCAGTGTGCCCCAAAATTTCATGGCCTCATTTAGTGCGCCCCAACAATTCCAGAATATGTTTAGTGTGCCTCAACAATAATAATCTATTTTTCAGTATGCCCTAACATTTCAAGGCCTCATTTAGTGTGCCCCAACAATATTAGTCCATTCTTCAGTGTGCCTTAAAATTTCAGGGCCTCATTTAGTGTGCCTCAACAATAATAGTCCATTCTTCAGTGTGCCCCAACAATATTTGTCCTTTTATCAGTGTGCCGCAACATTTCAAGGCCTCATTTAGTGTGCCTCAACAATAATAGTCCATTCTTCAGTGTGCCCCAACAATATTTGTCCTTTCATCAGTGTGCCGCAACATTTCAAGGCCTCATTTAGTGCGCCCCAACAATTCCAAAATATGTTTAGTGTGTCCCAATAATATTAGTCCATTCTTTAGTGTGCCCTAACATTTCAAGGCCTCATTTAGTGTGCCCCAACAATATTTGTCCATTCTTTAGTGTGCCCTAACATTTCAAGGCCTCATTTAGTGCGCCCCAACAATTCCAAAATATGTTTAGTGTGTCCCAATAATATTAGTCCATT
>JAQGBW010005815.1:0-11434 GCA_034698625.1 Julus scanicus
GAGCTTCCCAGCAAACCTCGGGAGGAATGCTGGTCAGCCCGAGAATGTCAGGAAGGCCACAACCTTTGATCTAGGAATTCGGGCGCCAACACCTTTGGCCCCGAATTCCACGGGCTTACTTCCCGTATCAATAGTATGCGGGGGCAACCTACTCAAACCCAACTCCTGCACAGATAAAGCAAAGGTTTTCCTAAATTCTAACAATAACCTACGCAATGCCCTTCTTTGGCATTTAGACAGTTGGCCCCATCTGTAATACGGAGTCCAACCCCTCTACCTCGGAGTTGACCTTAACCCGCAAATTACTGTCCTCTGCAATTTCTAATGGCGTCACCTCTGTCAGTTCCAATGCCGAAATAAAAGCATTCTGCGTTCCCACATCCAAGTTCAATGGTTCGGCTGTAAGATTCCCCACCTGAAAAGGACGACAAGTTTTATCCTCAATTAACATCACACCGCGCGCCGCTCCCGCTGATGTTCCTTCCAGTGGTAATGCCTCCACAAAAACCAAATCACCCTGTTTCGTCTGTTGTGGGACCCGACACATCACCCATGAAGTTCAACACGGCAACAAAGTCACTGTCTGCAAAAGTCGAATCGGCAATCCCTGCAATCTAACCGCTCTGTCCTCCACTGATTCCGCTAACGATTCAACATCCGTTCCATAACTCTGATCCAGTTCACTTTCTGCTTCCTCTATCACATTCTGTTCATCCAGTTGCGCATCCCTGGGGGTCCCCCTTCTCTAATCCCTCATCGCCAACGGGTGCGTTCCGTTGCTTTTCAAACGGAAACTTTTCTTCCATCTTATCCTGGAAGCAAAACATCTCCGTTAGCGGAAGCGGAATCAGGCCCATCCAACGCAAAAAATCCCAGCCCAGTAATGCTACCGTATCTGGACGCCGTAGGATTCGAAAACGATGAACCACCGTTCGTCTGTAAATATTTAATTTGATGTCACATTCTCCCGCACTGTCCACTGCGCGGCCCGAAACATCGAACAGCGGTCTACCCTGAATGTGTTCATTTATGGATAGTCCCAGCATCTTCAGCAAAGCCTCTGACAATACTGACACCACCGATACTCAGTCAACGACCATGAACACCACTTGGGACCCAATATGTACCCGAGCAACCGGTGAAGCAACTATCCTTTGTATGTATACGTCACGTTCCTTCGTATCTGATGGCTTCGGCCACCACAAACAAAAGCTATTTTTTAATACTGCTACAGTGTTTCTTCCCAACCGTTTGGGGCAGAACCTCTTAATGTGGCCCGGTTCCCCACAGATAAAGCAATTATAATTCTATGTTACTGTAGCTGTAGCTGTAGCTGCTCCAGACCCGACCGCCTGAATTGCAAGTTTTCCTGAATTGGGGCCCGATCTCGGCAATGTTATTGAGCTCGGTTTCCCCAATTTGAAAGATTCTTCTAAGGATACCAAAACCATCCATAACTCCTCTATGGTATGAAAACGTCTTCCCGCCAAACCAAAATGAAAAATGGGCTGAAGTCCCAAAACGATTATTTGGATGGTATCCTTCACCGCCGTATTAGGGTTCAAAACGCGGGCCATTGACGTCATATCAATCAAGTATTTGCGAACTGGCTCGTACTGGCCCTGGCGTCTTGACATATACTGTTTCCATAACCCCGGGTTGTACGATTCAAGCCCGAAAAATTGTTGCATATAGTCGCGTAACTGTGGCCATGCCATATTTGCCAAAAGTTCACTGTTCGTTGTGAACCACTTTGCCGCGTCTCCAATAAGATGTTTTCGCAATCGCCGCGGGTATGCCGATACTGGCAAACCCTCTGATTGTACAGTTACCAGAAACAATGTCAGGAAATCCATGATATCTGCTTCACCGTTATAAAACGGACCATTTTCTCTTATATTCACATAAATCGGTTGTTCCTGATATAATTCCATTTTTGGCTCCCAATTCCTTGCCAAATTCGGTAAATCCTCTGGGCTAGGGCAAACTTGCATAGTTTCGACCTTCTGTGTCTCTTGCGCAACCTTAGCCATTAAGTTCGACATCGAACCACCCCAAGCCTGTAACACCGCCTGCCATGGGTCCGGACTCACATTTTCCGAATGCGGGCTATCGTTCCCACAAAGGGTGTCGGGCCCCGACTCCATTTTATCCATTACTCGCGCTTCTGTCGATACTATAATTGTAAGCACCTTTTTAGAGCGCAGTTCTATTCTCCATCATTAAGGTACGGGGTACGGGGCACGCCACGATAAAAGTAGACGCGAAAACTGCTCCTCCACCATGTAAGGAGCAAGCACGCGAAAGTTCAAGGAAACGACGAACACGTGAGTAGAAAGAACCGAAACTGTTTAATATAAATTAACATAAGTTACAAAATAAAGAAAACTGAAACTAAAGCACGCGGGCAGCAACTGTCTGCCCCGAAAACAGTAAACTCAAAAGTCCGGGCCGGTGCACCTCAAATACCCAGTGTCCGACTTTTTCACTGGCATAACCCGAACTGCCTTTCTGACACTCTCGAGCTTCCCAGCAAACCTCGGGAGGAATGCTGGTCAGCCCGAGAATGTCCGGAAGGCCACAACCTTTGATCTAGGAATTCAGGCGCTAACACCTTTGGCCCCGAATTCCACAGTTATTAATTTACAAAAAAAAAATGATGGGCAATTTCAAACACCATGTTAAGGAATTGTAAACTTACTGTTAAAAAACTCCACTGGGTTGAGTTTGAAACTAAATAACTTAAAGTTTATTATTGTTGATCACAGCAAACGAAAAGTGAACTTCAACAAACGGAAAAACGGAACAGAGTAATTTAAAATTCAAATATGGCGCCACGTGCACATAACAGCATGTGCCTTAAGTGCAACGCGCCTAAGTCAAGCTAAGGAACAGACGCGCGGGGGCAGCCCATGTATTCCAACACTTACCAGGGGTCAACCTTTACTTCAAAATTGGTCTTACCCAACAATGTTATTTCTTTTTAACAAGAACAGTGCAGCAATGCATATTATTTAATGGCACAATACATATGACAGTTTTTTGCAGTGCTGAAATCTTTGAAATTCGTCCATTGCAAATCTAAATGTTGAGAGTATAATGTTAAGAATGTCATTAATATATTGTCATTTGCATCTGCTATTAGCATGTATCAAACAACCCATCAGTTTTGCTTCATTTTTATTTTAATTTCTTAATCTAAATTATATTTTTTGGCCACTGTAGATGAAATCATTACAGTCCAGTAGGCTTTTTATTAGTGAAATAAAATATAAATATGTGCATGCACAAATGCCGAAACCTTTCACATAATGTTCAATGTAACAAAAGTCTAAAATTTGACTTACAAATTGTTTTAATAACTTTCCAGGTCTTTATTTTCTCGTGAAGTACCAGCAATAATAAATCGGCGCCTTTTGTTTTTTTCGTCTGCTATTAGCGTGCGGGACACCTTTAGCAGGAGTGCCGGTTTGTAGTGCCAGGAGCGCCCTCTTTGTGATGTGCGCCAAGTGTAAACTGTCAAAAATTTGTGATCCTGTTAGCAAGCACCCGACGCTCGCTCACTGTGCGCTACTTTTGCCAGGTGTGAACCAGGCTCAACAGAGTGTGGTTAAATCTAAAAGGCAAGCAAAGAAGGATGACACTAAAAGGAGAAATGCTTACAATGCAAACCTTACAAAATATATGGCTACAACTTTGTTTTTAGAAATGACATTACTGTAACATTACTGACATTATACTTTGTGTGTAATTTACTTGTGAAAGATAAGACAGTTCTAGACTTGTACTCACCGTAATAAAGTATTAATTAAAATAAATAATAAATGTAATTACTTACAATTAAAAAGATGAAGCTGCACTTTTCGCATCGATCTAGAAACCCGCCAGCATCAAAACAACAAAGAACTTTGGTGGTGCCACCTACACGTGCACTGCAAGTTGGTGGCGCCACCACACTGTTTGAGTGTCTTGTTTACTGGTGTTTGTGGTTTTTTAATGATAGGTTAGTAATTATTTTTTTAAAAATGATTCCATATAAGTGGATTCTAAAGAGTATAATCAATTTTAGCATGTATGCTAGCTGCTACTAAGCATTTAATATTAGAACAATTTAACCAGAATATAAATAGCACTTTTAAACATGCTTGAGTAGGCTTAATTGAGTAGGCCTACTTAATATACTGTATGTTTGGGCTATATACACATAGCTGATGTGTCTAGATACAATGAGCTAACTTGGATAAGAGTTATTTGATGTCTTCTGTGACTTTGTTATTTCACAGAATTGAATGGTTTCATACTATACCACAAGTAATGGGGTCAAACCCCAGATGGAAAGGTGTCAAACTTGTGGGATGAAATACTTAATTATTCAATCTTTTTCAGTATTCCGTTTCATTCATCAGATACTTTGACAAGTCTTTAAAACTCATAAATAATGTTTTACCGACCAAATACTAAAATTTAATTATTATTTTTTTTTGAATTATTATGGATGGTGGGAAAATGGTGTAAACACTTTCTCTTTGAAAATTCTCTAGCGATACCAAGAACAACAAAATAGTGCAGGATAAACCTCCACGACCATCTACAAGTAAACACTCAACAAAACACTGACAACTTAAAAATCACATTGAAATGTTATATCAGCATGTGATATATTTTAGATCCATTACAGGGAGATGTTGAATAAAAAAGCAGCCAAGTTGAACACGCAAGTAATTTGAAGAATATGGTTTCTACACACATGTAATGGCCCGAGAAAGGGGGCCGTATCAAGAAGAAAAGAAAACAAACAAAAAACACTTACCTTTTGGGATGTTGAAAGTCCTATCAAAAAGGGCATAGGCTACCCTGCCTTTTGACTCCAACTGGACTTAGTGTTGGTATATAAAGGGTTCAGCCACCAGGCTAGACCTCCAATAACAACCAATCAGAGAGCCAGGTTACTGGACCCCCAATAACAACCAATCAGAGAGCCAGGTTACATCATTTTGGTGATTCAACCAGATGATGTTGGAATAACTTAAGACACTATGGCATGGGAGGAGATGACAAATCCTACATTTTTCTCCATATATGGAAGTCCAGAAGGCTGGGTGGAGTTTTTTAAAGCCACAGTTGGCATGGGAAAAGCTGGCCCCTGTACAAAAAGCACCCATTCTAAGTGATCCTAAAGGCATCAGGGCGCTAGAAACACCTGTATAGGAAGCCTTTAATACCAAGAAATTAAGAGGTTTAAAAAAGCCCTGACGACTTAAAGCTCCAATGGAAGAGAGGAAATAAGGAACTCCCGACTCCTTCTAAAAAACGAATTTATAATTAGTCAGAAGAAGAAAAAACACGAAATGGACACCTACGTACCTCTTACTAATAACCAACATCCAAGAAATTCCAAAATGCCATGGGCAATTTAAACCATATAACAGGCAAAAAGTTTTAGCCAAAAGGACAGTTGACTCTTGAGGTAGAATGGTGTGGTCGGACTAAAGAACCAGCAGAATCCAGGAAACTGTTTTCCTTTTCACAAGGCGGTTTGGTCCTCTTGAGTTTAGCCCCCGGTTAACCTACGGACCAGCTATGGTGGTAAGCATGTCTCTTGTATACCCTTAGAATAGTTATGGTGAGGGAATTGTGTTTGCAGTTAGCTATGTTAGGTTTACCCACCACAGTAGTTCTAAGGTAAGTTGTTGTGTTATCAGTAAAGTTATGTGAGGCCCTGGGTCAGAGGACCCCAACCAAGCTGTATAAAACTGATGTGTACCAAACAAGAATAAAATTACTGGTTAATTGTTAAGATCTGTCTCCTCTGTTTGTCTACACCACACAGACACCCCTCTTCTCCTACCCCTAAAGTAAACGGAAACAGAAACCCCTAGAACTTCTGAGGATTAATGCCTCGGTCCTGCTACCCTTGTTGTTTCCCACATCCTAAATTGAATGTAACACAGCCACCCCAACTGGAGGTAACCTTTTGGAATAAAAAGGGGGAATGGTTCACGTGATGTTATGACACACGACAATGATGAGATGCTGGTCCCAGTATCTTCAATGTCATCACTTGACGTGTGTCATAACCACATCTCATCATTTTTGGAGGCACTGATTGTGTTACTTACTGATCTTATTGCATGTGTTACTAGCAACCATATAAATTACACTTTTTAGGAAGTTATCAAAAGAAAATCAAGCAGCATTACATCCTGCTGTTTAAATTCAAGTAGACATGTGAATTCATCATTTGATAGCTTAGATAATCTGAACTCTAAGGATATTAAGGTAAGCAACATATTTTGACTCTTAATTGTTTTTCAATGTTTAAAATTATAAAACTTCTTATTGTGTTTGATTTGTTTTTTTCCTGAAAACTGAAGATGAGGAATCATCTACAACTCCGTCCTCCACCTCAGATGATGATTACCAAGAACATATGCCGAAGAATGTATGCGAGTTTACAAGAGCTGAGCTGAAAGCATAATTTATTACACACTTTACGGTGCCTGCACATTTTATTCAGATATAGCTATAAAATCTTAAAAACTAGTTTATACACAATGCATTTTGAGTACTAACAAAAGTTTAACCTCTTGTCAATTTGTGACCATAGAAATAAGTAAGAAGTATGTACATTCATAGTGATGCAATTTAATAATTTCAGGTGGATCAGTTTCAGTTTAAAGATGCAGATCAACCTGTTTACAATAATTCTCTAACTGCATTAGAAGTTTTAGCGATCATATTGGCATTAGTCTTCAGACACAATCTTACTGATGTTTGCCTTCGTGATGTACTTCCTCTTTGTGATGTGATTTTGCCGAAGGATAGCTTACTACCATCAACATCCTATCATTTCTTAAAAAAGTTCTCTGATATTACAAAATGATATGAATTACATTACTTTTGCCCAGATTGCAATTCAAAAGTCTGGAAAAATTGAATTATAGTTTGTGTGTAAACCTATGTTCAGTTAAAGAATTGAAAGCAAATAAGAATTGTTTTGTTTATATTCCTATTAAACAACAGTTGCAGAGTTTCTTTAAAAACATGGATATCATCACATTTAAAGTATCTTGATGAACATGATGTAGATACGATAATGGATATAACCAGTGGTGTACAGCATAAGAATGCAGCTGAACAATTCACTGGAAAAAAGTATTTGAGTTTAACATTTAATACCATTAGGTTTTTCTTATACAATTCTAGGTCTTGCTCCGTTTGGCCCCTCTAATGTGTGATCAATGAGGTTTCTCCTGTTAAATAAAAGAACTATATGCTTGTTGCTGGTTTTGTGGTGTGGCCAAAACAAGCCTGAATTTTACAACTATTACTTGAGACCATTTAGAGAGGAAATGAAAATATTAGCTGCACATGGTATGTCATTGTGGAATGGGAAACAACAATGTAGGAAAAAAATTTACAAGACACATTTAGATTGTGAATGTGATTCTCCAGCACGGGCACTGCTACAAAATATAAAGCATTTTAATAGTTAGTATGGCTGCACATTTTGCTTAGTGAGTACAGAACGTTTTGGAGTTACTAGTAGGGTTTACCCATATGAGGAATCTGAGATGCAGACTCTCACACAAATGATTGAAAATGCTATTGAAGCAGATGAAAATGGAGATGGTGCTCCTCGAACACTTTATACATCAGTGAATGGTGTTAAAGGTCCTAGTTTGCTGTCATGTTTGCCAAACTTAGATCTTGATTCTGGTTTCTCAATGTATCATATGCATTCAGTACTTTTGGAGGTAGTAAGGCAGCTAGTGTTTCTATGGTTTGCAAATATTAGTCTTACTACTGTGGTGGTCGCAAGCTGAAAATTGTTGATGATAGAATAAAAAAATGCTAAAATGCCATCAGGAATTGGAAGTTCTCTGGTTTCTATTAGAAAACAAAAAACATACAAAGTAAATCAGTTGCGAACTATTCTTCTAATATTGCCTGTTATTTTTAGAGATGTCCGACTACCTCTTTACTACAAACATTGGCTATTGCTATGCAAGTCCGTTTACATGTTTGGAGGATAATTAAACTTCCAAAATTATCAGCAATATTTATTTAACATTGATTTGAATTAAGATGAATTGAAAATACAAGTTAACATCAAGAAGAGAAAACCAGAACTGACTCGTAAAATCCAAAAATTTAAATTTTAAATTTTAAACAGCACGTGCATGTCATAGCGCGTGCACGTGTTAAAAGTTAAGAACCTTTTTAACACGTGCATGTCATACCGCGTGCACGTTTAGAAAACATTCGCGTTGCCACACATGTTATGGGGAGATCAAATTCAAGTAGTCCTTGGCACGTCCATTTTAAGATATGCACATTTGTTAAGAAAATTAAAGAACTGTAAGGCTTATCAGCTTGCACATTTAACAGGCATTTGCTGTCACACATTGTGTTTGTTGTAAAAAATTTGGGACCTTTATGGGGATCTTCTACATTTGTGTTTAAAAACATGAATGTAACAATTAAGAAGTTTTTTCATGGAACCAAAGAAGCCATTCTTCAGCCTACTAGAAAATATTTACTTCTTTAATTCCTAATGGAACTCAAGTTTAATTATGTAAAAGCTGACTAATATCAAAAGTATATTTGACAGCCTTGTGCAAGAGTGTATTTATGCCAGAAAAACTCACAAAATTAGTAATATCACACTTTGGTCATGGTAAGCATAACTTGTGTGCAATTGCTCATTCATTGGTAAAAGAGTTGTTTATAATGGTCAGTTTTACACAATGTGCAATTACAGTAAAAAATACCTGAAAAATAACTACAGCAGAAATACAAGCAATTATAGCTACTGGTGATAACCACACAGGAGATCAAGGGAAGTAGATCAAGGTATTGTAGTGTGGCACGAGCCCTCAATTTCAATATTTTACGAGCATTATACACCATTTGCAAAAGCGCTGTTGTTGTTGGTGTGTTTTTTTATTACAATTTTTATTGACAACGCATTGCATTGGTGCGGTAAACTCGTGCTTGAGAGCATGAGTAAGCCAATTGAGGTGAGCTGGTTAAAAGCATTGTTGCGGGCGACGTTATGTTGTTGGGTATAGTCTAGGTTTCGTTTTAAGCCTCGAATAAGATCCCGGAAATTCTAGTGTTACCTTGATTACAAAAAAAATAACATAAAAAGCATGACTATGCATGAATATACACGTAATCAAATACTACTTTTTAATGATGGCAAGCAATTATTACTTATGCTTTGATTTTGTTATTTTTTCTCTCTGTTCTTAGCATTGCTTTCTGTACATTAAACTATAAGCCTTTACATAGCATTTACAGGTCATTAACATTATCTGGTCAAAATAACCCGTTTATGTTGACCTTTGTATGATCAACAGCTGGCTAATGTAACTTTTTAAAAAAAAAGTTTTGTTGCTTATGGTTTACCCAATAAGTCTCCAAATGCCTGTACACATAACGATCGATGATAACATTATATTGTCAAAATCTACAATTTGTAATCAAAAATGCTGTAATTGCCTTATTTTTCTTAAATGATATTTTACTGTATTATTTTGTTTTTGACAGCATAAACGATCAAAAGTGCACATAAGTTGAAGAGCAACAACATGTAATATCACACAGGATGAGAAAAATAGCAAAATCTGCATTGAACAATTCTTTGGAAAGATCTGAAAACGTACAGTCAGCATTACGAAAACAAACATCCTTAGCAAACTCTTTTCCCCTTGAGTTGGAGGGCGTTGCAGCTTAAATATGGTAGGTAATATTAATTAAACTGTTAGTTCATGTTTGGATTTCAAAGTTGTAAAATATGTAAATGATGACCACTTTCACTTGAACACAATGGATCTGCTATATGTCTAAATCTACAATTTGTAATAAAAAATGCTGTAATTTTAGGAATTAATTGCCTTATTTTTCTTAATGGGTAGTTGCATTACCTACCTCCGCAGCGAAAATCCTCCAGGTGGCGCTGAAAATTGCGGCCTTTAGGGGTGAAACCCCTTTTCCCTCTCGGCCGTTTATCGTCTGCTGGTCCCCGACAACGCTGCCAGATATAATTTCCAGTAAGTCCAATACACTTACACACACATTGGCTCAAAGGGAAATTGATACACCTGATTACGCAGGGGAAAATCTATTTTTACAACAAAATACTAGTCTGGAATGGTGGAGTTGGAATCCGTGGAAGGTCTCTGCAATGGATGAACATACATAGGTTCATCTTAGATGTATGGTTGCACCCCATGTTTGTCCAAGTCCCATCCTGATCGGACCAAAATTGCAGCATCTAGTCAATTCTAGTCTGGAATAGTGGAGTTGGTATCCGTGAAATCCGTGGAAGGTCTCTGCCATGGATGAACATACATAGGTTCATCTTAGATGTATGGTTGCTCTCGACGTTTGTCCAAGTCCTATCCTGAATGGTGGAGTTGGTGTCTGTGGAATCCGTGGAAGGTCTCTGTTATGGATGAACATACATGGGTTCATCTTAGACGTATGTTTGCACCCCACATTTGTCCAAGTCATATCCTGATCGGACCAAAATTGCAGCTTTTAGTCAATTCGCATCAAGTAATGCATATTTATTTAATTTGCATGTTTGCCAGACTTGGTGTTATAATATTCCAACAGTTTCTTGACATGCCACTAGATGGCAGCAAGTACTCGCAAGGTGTGTTAGCCAAAGATAATTTTATTTTCGGTTGATATTGTTACAATAAACTAGTCAATTTCAAAAACATTTGGAAGTTTAACACAATACATCTGGTTGTCCTTGTTACAAGTGACAAACTTGACACATACAATTTAATTTAGGTCAATTATACATTGATTTGCAAATTCTTCAACCATTAAACAAAATGGTGATTCCAGACTGCTTGTTTCCACATGGCATGTCAACTGCAAGGCACATTTTAGAATTGTTTGGCAATGATATTGAAAGAAAATCCTGAAAATGATACAATTTCTTTTGAATATCAAGAGTATATGAACTGGCTGAATAAATACGCTGTGCCTGGTAATGCTGATCCTGGGGGCATGTGTAGAGATATCAATGTTATAAGGTTGTCCAGGTTTTTCTTTGTCAGCCCACAGCTTGTGAAAAAAGCCAAAATTAACAGCATGCTTTGCTGAATGGTAATTTTGGCTCCAGCATAGATTGGGGTGTCATCCTAATAGAGGTTGAAATATTTTATATTATATTATATTAAAACATGGCCAGTGGGGAATATATCGTACGAATAATTATAGCTACAATTTACCCAGTCAGAAATGACTCGTCGAATCGACTCGATTCTACGTCGATCTGGTCGAAAAACTGGTCGACGTCGAAATTTACGTCGATAATTGACGTTGATCAGCTCAAAAATTTCGAGCTGATCGTTGTTCAACATCGTTTCGACGTCGACGTACGATCCATGTTGCAACCCCTTTACCACCG
>JAQGBW010005816.1:0-11433 GCA_034698625.1 Julus scanicus
CTTGTTTTTCCTGCAAGCTACAAATTATATAAGACCTGTTCACAGTCAATAATAACATCAGACTCTTTTTCGTTTACGTCTTTAGAATAGACGAAACACTTCACAAATATGTGAAAAAGCACTTCTTATAATTGAATAGTATTTACACAAGGGGATTCCATCAGGGGATGGAATCACCCTTTGTCAAAGCAGAAGTGGAAATTTTGTATAACTGAATATCGTATAAGCGAATAATGCATTACACAGGGTTAAATGGACTTTTGCAGGGGAACAAGAAATTTTATAACTTAATGTTTCATATAAGTGAGCTTCATGTAATTGAGATTCCACTGTAATTTCAAAATAGCCTTATCTATACTAATCTTATCTACCTTCTCAGCAATCGAGGTACTCAAAAGATATGTGTGCTTAGTGATATATATATAATTTCGATAATATATATATATATAGAATATTTCCTCGGTGTACATCATGCCTTTTGGTAGGTTAGGGCAGTTTTTAAGCAACACATCCTCTGTATTCGGTGAGGACGAACGCTCCTCTTTAAGATGCTGGTGAATTTGGTCAACCGAAAAAGACTTAAACGGGCTGTATGAACACGAAAATTGATTCGGTAGTCGTACATATTGAAAGTTGAATCTTTGTCGCTAAGCTGACTTTGTGGCAAACGTAACGAGCGTTAGTGGTCTCTAAAGACCATTTATGCTGTCAAACGTTTTCACGTTGAATGTGTTTTCGGCTTAATTTGGCAGGGCCTCGCTTGCCTACCTCATCCAACCTCACGGATTTCGTCCAATTATTGTCCTTTTCTTCTGCATTGATCCCCCACCATTTACGGGGCATCTCTTAACGTTCCTAACCCTTAGAACGCTTTTCGCTCCCACTTTTTATGCTGGATTTTGTCCAAAGACTTTAGATTCCCCTAATGATGTCTAATTACAAGAACCTTAAAGATAAATCGTCGCTCGTAATCCCCTGCACTAACAGCCTTTAGGCAACTGATTATCGCTTCTCAGGGCTTTATATTATACGGCGTCAACTAATTCTACATGTGTGACGCTAAAAATGCATCATTAAAAAACTTATTTTCACTTTTAAAAATCAAAATCTGACATCAAGCATTTAGAAAAGCTTATGTAGACATCCTGTACCGATGCAGGTGGCGCTAGTTTATATGCCATTTAATACTTGTATGTTGAAATTTTGGTTGCTATTACTTCGGAATTGCCTTATTATTATCATTTTGAGTGGTCTTGTTTTTAAGAATTTCCTCGCCTTGTGCCAGCATCTTTTACATGTCATGACTGCAAAACTTTAGATTATACATTACTAAATTTAACTAAATGATGACATTCATCTAATTCTAAAATACACATTGATGCACTGTTTTGGTAGCTACAAGCCTGTCACGTACGCCCCAGGAAATGATACGCCTTGGTGGCGTATGGGCCACTACTCAAACATGGCCGTAGCGGCTCCTAGCGGGAGCGTCCACCATCCAAAATGTACGCCGTAATATTCTAGAAGTTATTTTTATAAGATCGCTACGAAAGCTTGACATCACCGGAGTACAAAATTGCATTATGCCTAAAAAGCACACGTCTCAATATATTGAAATTGGTTTCAATAAATATTTAGGTGGTCCTTATTTTTAAGCTTTGAAAAACTGAAAGGGCAAGTTTTGAATCTGTTGCATTAGGAGGGAAAATTATGGTAAAATTTGTTTGTTTTAAGTAATATTTATATGGTTAACAAAATCAGTAAATTTTGCAGGAAAAAAAGAATGGAATTTAAATAAAATATCCAGATACAAGAAATTTTCATCAAATATACCCCTTGGGGGTTTCTACCAAGATCTGAAAAATAGCACTATGGTGCAGGAATTAAATATATGTATATATTGGAACAAGATGGCTGGTGCCCATTTTCAAAACAAAACGGTTTTTTCCCCCAGCATAAGGGCCATCCTAGTGTATAGGAAGGTAAAATGGTTTTGAGATGGTTAATAAATATTAACAGTAGCTGGTTTAGAAGATTGTAGAATATCATAAACACGATTTCAAAAAAGAAAATTCGAACAAGATGGCTGCAGTTAAAAAATAAAACTGTTTTTCCAATTAAGTGTCCTCCTATCATATATACATGGTTTTGAGAAAAATAATATGAACAGTAGTTAGTTTATAAGATTGTACAATGCAAACAAGAGCGCATGTCGTTAATTGTAACGGAAGTTATTTCCTATAGTGGGGTGTATCGTTTCTTGTTCCATTTCCGTTGCATCTACTATGGTGTCGCTGTTCGGCGCCTTCCCTCGCTGGTAATGAGGTTTGATTGAAGCCGATGTTGGCGCTGTTGGCCTGGACTCTTTTCTCTCTTGCTCTCATTTGATTAGCGAGTTACGGCGGCGAAAAATGCCACGGATTATTAGATCGAGGGAGAGCGAACACGTCCAAACAGTCGCCTATTTATTTGCTGCTTGGCAGCGTGATAAAGGTCACTCGGTGTGGGAATAAGCGGCAAATGAGTTTGATTGGGCGCGATGAAGATACATCGTACGTACAATTGCCTTATCAACGACTCCTGCCGCGCAATTGGATTTCCTATAGCGCACTCAAATTGAGCTTCGCCGTCACGGAATCACCGAGTAAATTGAAAAACTAAACCGAATTGTTTCTTCGCTATTTCACTTACGACGCGACGTCGGGGAACTTATTTGCATCGGGAATAGCGATGATGCCGATATGCATTTCACACCCTTCCCCCGCATTTTTATTATTAAATACAGAGTATGTTTTAAACCACCAAAAAATTCTGCGACGACTCGTGGACAACAATAGACAATGTAACATCTGTATTTTTCATTTATGAATTCAGAATTATCAGAAACAAATGAGGGATGATAACTATACCGATCTACGAAATGATTCCTGTTGTATTATCTATATTGTGTTTAATAACCATATCTATTCAATACAGCCTCGATAATTTTTGAAATGAACTCGTACCAGTTTTTAAAAAAAAATCTAGTGGAATGTTATATTTTAATTTTAATAAAAAATATGGCTAATGTGCTGAACAAAATAGCCTCTCACGTAAAGATAGCGAAATAAAAATATTCATTGCTGCCAATTGAACTTCTTCCAATGTTGCCAACACAAAGGTAATCTATCCCTATAAAACCCCTCATATCCCTATATCAATTTAGTTGAATGTAAATGAAAACATGCAAAATTTTTGCAAAATAATTTATGCTGAACTTCAAATAATATGTTTCCCACCATCAAATTTTATTTAGTTTATAACAATTTGATTTAAACTGAACAGTAAATTCCAATTCCCAAACATTTAGAATTTTATCCAAAAATAAAACCATCACGAAAATCGTCTATTTTTCTGTATTGTATACACAGTTTCAACTGAAAATGGGAGATTGTTATCCTAGAATTTACGCAACATAGACCTATTCGCTGTTTTGTTCACTCTTAGTAATGACCATTCTGAAATGTTATTGAAACCCCGTTTGGTATGGTTTGAAATCGCGAATCCTCTTAGCTTTCGAGATTTTCTCCAGCCTAGAGACACCTAATTTAAAGATGATTCCTTTTTTTTGTCACTGCTTGCCGGCTACACAAAATCGTTTTCAAAGAAAAGCGCCTTTTACCGTCGTGAAATTGATTTAAAAATAAAGCTTTTGAATTTTGAGTTTCAATTTGACAGGTTTTTTTTCCTGGAGAAATTCAATTGTTTTCTTGGGATAAGCTTAGAAGAAAAAAAAAACAAGACCGTCCATCGTGAGCTTGAAGATTTGGTTTAACGCAGCCAATAAAATGTCATTCATGTAAGCAATTCGGAAATAAAGCGTGGCGTGATTTTCACTGTTAGAAAAAAAAAACAATCTGCGATGTATCGTCTAAGCTACATAAGACGCTTTAAATCAAGATTTCGCGAGCTTTACCTCGACGTTATTAAAAAATACTTCGCTTTGCTACTGTTTTCTATGCATTACACCAGTGGGTTTCAGACACCTATTTGAAAAAACTTGTTTTGTCGGCAAATACCTATCTGCTAGAGCTTTTTATATGTACAACAAGCTCGTACATGTCTTAAATCATATCAGGGTATTTTATTAACAATGCCATCTTGTGCATTGTTCCATATTTCAAACATCTACGTCTAAAATATCTGCAATTATTACTTTTACAGATCTTTATAACTTCTAAGGTGTTTCAATACTAAGATTGGTTCACTATTCGGAAAATATAGTACATACATATTTAGAGAAAAGCTATTTTAAATAATATAAAAGTTAGTAAGTAAATATTTTACCATATAAATGGTGTTTCCCCCTTCAGTTTATATGCGAGTTTCTTTACATAACACATATGTTAACAGTGATTGCTTGTCGTTTATGTTTGCCCCAAAATAATGCTAGAAACAAATAAATGAAATTATTTTTAAGTCATATTTAGGGCCATATTAGTTGTTATGACCATAAGTACAATCCAGTAGTGTTTATTTACACTATGGTAAACCAAGAAATTCTCCAGCTTTAAATGCCAAATACGACTAGTATATGTTATAAAGGAAAAAAAATAGCTTTTTTAGAATAAACAGTCAAATAAAAATTGTATAAAGTATTAAAAATTGTGATTCATTGAAACAACCAGGTGTTTATTAGCCTTGAAAATTCGGAAAATTGGTAAATTTACTCGAATTTTTAACTCATCGGAAAAGTCGGGAATTATGCTTTAAATTCGTGCTAAAATTATAACATTGTTTATCGAATATTAAAGTCATGTATTCTACAAAACACATTTTACATATCCTGCAATGCCTTGGTAACATAGAGCAGTACTATATAGACCAACACGTTGCTGGTTTTGACTGACATAAAGTGAGGGGAATCCATGGATGCCAATTTAGGCTTCATTTATAATCTCTTGAAACCGACCAAATAACTTGCAAACTTTTCTCATTTTTTTCCCTTTCCGCAAATCCTGGCTGATTTCGCAAAACATCAAAGAAATTGGCCATCATTACCACATCTACCTAACGTCGGCATTCGTATACGCTTTAAATCTGTTTCTCCTACATTCTCATGCACTTTTAGATCAATGCGTGTCGATAAGCGACCAATAACAACTTGTAGTTCTAAACTTTAAAATATATTTTTAGTATCTATGTATCATATATTTTAGATATTTATTTTATATTTTTACGCATTTTATTAAGGTGAAACGAAACGTTAAAATCACTCAAAAAATGTAAGCTTTGAGCTTTACAGTTATCACTTTTAAAAATTATTCCTACAAATTCAACTTTGCTCTAAAATAATTTAATAAAAATTTTAGATAGCTCTAAAAGATTTGTTTAAAATTCTAAACATCTTTAAAGTAAATTTAAAATTCTTAAATATATCTAAAAAAGTAGTATCTAAAAAAATGCTGTAAAATATGTTTTGAAATTCTGTATTCAAGTCTGTATAGTCCATAACATTTTAGAATTTATCTGTGATCCATACTAACGAATTCATGAAAGGACACTGAGCAATGCCCCCAAACCACATATCCGTTCTCAAGCAAGGATGATGATGATAAGACGATATAGGAAAAGTCAACTTTTTTGACCAATTGTCAGTTCATTGCAAGTGGATAGCGACCTAATTCTCAGGAAAAGAAAGTGTTTGATTTTTTTTGGATTGAAGTTGGGCGTTCTTTTAGAGTCACTCCTCTGTCAAATCCGTGATTGCTTGTTTCCCTGTGTGTTTTTATCCGTTTCGCCGCGTATTTATACTACGCCATTAACGCCGACTCATGCAGGAACCTCCCTCCGCCATTGTTGCCACCCTAGCGAAAATCTAATCCTCCAATTTATTAGAAAATTGATGAAACCGACGGCAATCGTGCCGCAAGTTTAAATCGCGCAGCAATTTCACTAATCTGACGTAGGCACGTGTTACAAATGCTTCAAAGTATGAATATAGTGCTACTCAATCGACTGCTCGCGTTTTTTTGACCATGGCGGCACTGCTTGAAATTGGATTTCAAGCTAGATTCCAATTTCAAAATCAACCATGTTTTTAACAGGTTCAATTTTTAAATTGTATCACTAATGCTTAAAAGTTATCTAGTTGTGAATGTAATTCTTATGAATGTACTTGAAATTAAATTTTCTTTTTTTTAAAAAATGTCATATTTGTTTTTGTTCGACAAATACTTTTTTGAAACAAATTTATCTAAAATTTAAAATTAAACTGAATTATGATTCTGAAAATTTAAACCTGAAATTTACAAAATTAACACAATAATGAATCTGAAGTTTTATCTGAAATTTAAAATTAAAATCAATAATGAATCTGAAGTCTTATCTGAAATTTAAAATTAAACCCAATTATGAATCAAAAAATTGAAATGTGAAATTTAAAATTAAACACAATTAGGAATCTGAAGTTTTATCTGAAATTTAACTCAATTATGAATCTGAAGTTTTATCTGAAATTTAACTCAATTATGAATCTGAAGTTTTATCTGAAATTTAAAATTAATCCCAATTATGAATCTGAAGATTTATCTGGAATTTAAAATTAAACTCAATTATGAATCTGAAAATTGAAATCTGAATTGCTGATAAAAATGATTAAGGATTCTTTGTTAGCTACTGATAAATTCAATTATTTGCACAATTGGATTCTTTAAATGTTTATAGATGGAATTTAATTCGGATTGACTGTGGTCACGGTCCTCACGGAATAATTTTCATTCAAAAATCGATTTGGATAAAATATGTACTATGTACACGTACATGTGCGCATGCGCAAGGAGCAGCGAATGTTCAAAAACGCCTTCATCGATTCTGCAAGGTGCATATATTCTATCCAAATCGGTTTTCAACTAGGATGAAATCCATTCCGTGCCCACAGCTATCGAGCAAGTTTGAAGCTATTTGTTGAAATAATCCAAAATTGGAATGATAGTTGACTTTTTGGTAATCGGTTAGGACTATTTCGTAACCGTGCCATGTTTTTGTTTCATTCAATACATAAATCACTCTCCTCTCTAACTGACTACCCAACAATCGGATTATGACCACACGTTTGATGCGCAATTGAGGAAGGAAAAAAAAAGTATTTTTGATCATCATCGTGAAATACGAGCCTCTGCAAATTAAGCTCTAATCTCACACCTATAAGCTTCTTATATAGCAATTAATTAAGAAAATGGGAGCGATTGCCAAAGTACTTTGTGATCGCCATTTGCACCCACCATCCATAAATATTTTCTATGGAGATTGTTCGCTTTTGTTTCGCAACGTTAATCAATATAAGTCATAGCAGTAGGATTTCAGAAAGAGAAAAAAAAAGCAGGAATAAATTAGGAATTATGCTGTCAAATGTTTTGCTTTTGCCGACAACGACTTGATTGCAAATAATCATCGTCGTGACGCCCTATAGGCACCGAATGCGTGATTTTGCGCGCAATTAAGTGCGGGTATTATAAACGGCTTTGCTGATGGGCGAGAAAGTAGAATAAATTTTCAATTAGCGGTTAATTAATTAGAAGACTAAATATCAAACGGCTTTTCAATGAAACGTTTTGGGTAAGCAACGTCCGCGAAAGGATTATACGAATGCGCACTGCTCGTAATTGCATACTATTGTGTGTTTATTACCAAATCTGAAATGGAAATACATGTCCTATGGATTACCTATACACTTCAATTTAAGGGAATGTTCATGTTTGATTCAACACTTTTGAAATTTGATAACTTTCAAACATCATCAAATGGTGGAAAATTTCTTAATAAACCCTGTTAAATAACATAATAGTAAAATAAAAACACTAACCTGCCAATCCATTATATACATGGACAACTTTTATAACAGTTTTTTAATTGTTCAAATTGTATAATTCTTCATCCCTTTCTTTTCTTAACAGCACCTGACGAAGGCTTAAACATTGAATAATGCTCAGTTGATTAAGGACTGGGTTGTTTAATGTAAATCTCTGTATCCTATTATTACAAAAGTTATATACTTTTGTATATTGAATCATCATAAATAAAACGTGCATATTGTGTAGTTTTATTTGTTAAAGGAATTTGTAATATGTGATGTATACAATGAATCAAAATTTTAATTTTAATTTGGTTCTCAAAATCGATAACATTATTTTCCTACTGTACACAATAGTGGATAATAATATATGCGAATCTGTTAGAAATATCAAAAATTATGCTTTTCCTGTTGTGTTGAAATTGGTACACGTGCGATGCAGCTAGGGGCCGCACCATAAATTGCATCTGCTTACACGAATTCATTGAATTTGTTTGAAGCGAATTTCATCGCTGGAATCCATTAACGCGTTCGTTGGGTCCCTGAATATTCATTGTGAAGGCATAAAGCAAGCTAGAAATGGTCTATTTAAACGCTAGACGAGCAAATAAAACGACCCTAACACAACCAAGATTGAGTCCATTATCCGCATCTCGTCGGTCAGAAAGACTCAATTTTCGTTGTCAATTTCGTCAGCCTCCCCCATTGGTGCAACGCGCATTATAGCGGGATGCTCACAACAATGACTCTCTATATTGCATTCCTCCGTGATTTTAACTCCCTCGTCATAACACCGAAGGAAAAATAATGGAAGCAAATGAAGCCCCTTAATCAAATTCATTTAACAATATTAGAATGAGAAATTGGATTAATCACCTGGCAACAAATTGACTCAATTTGCGCTAAATTAGACGTGGTTACGCCATTTTAAGTACGGGATAGAAAGCATTTTTCAGACTGCGTATATACATATATATATACTGCCTGTGGCCATGTGACGACGCCAGCACTCACTCGATCATGTTTCATCCAAAACTTTTGCATCCAATAAAATGAGATAATTCAGAAATGTATGTGTCGAATACAATCACGATAGTAAATGTGTTCAATATATATGCACGAATTCAATATTTCTTAAGCTTAGAAAGCATTATTATAAAATATATAAATAAATGCTTATTTGACTCGAGAAATAATTAATGTGCTTTTGCAATTAAAATTCGAATATGTGAATAAAATATATCTATAGTACTAACCATGTCTTTAACATATATATTCAATTAGAGTAAATTTGATCATTTATTCATTGTGGAAATATAGTCGAACCCGCCTAAATGCATATTATGCGAACAATTATAGCCATATGTGCACTTGTATGGCCATACACTTATTTCATACATGGCCCATGCTGGATGGTTCCATCTCAATGTGCAAATATCCGGTCACAATTCCATAAAAAAGTTGCTCTTGGGGCTTCCTAAATATGTGCATTTATCAGGTATGTGCAATTCTCCGGTTTCACAACATGAACAAAACCTGGGGAAAAAGTTCAGGCCATGGAGAATATGTGCAATTATCCGACCTGTGTAATTAAACGGTTCGACTGTAAATTAAATTTCCAGACATGTACAAGAAATGCTATTCACTTGACCAACTATTGGCTCATGGATTATTTGTTGGTAACCGACTACTTGGATTACTTCTGCTGCATATAATTTCTAATAATGGTTTGCATGTACATGTTAACCCTCATACCAATATTACATGGTGTCCTTGTCGTTCATATTTATGGTCATTATCAATGGATAATATCACGTTTGATTTGCATTCAATATATTTCACAGATTCCAGAGTACAAGGCTATCTTGCATTTCACAAGTTATACTTGAAACTTGTAAATGTTTGGACACCAGTATATGCTTTTGATGAAATTTGATAAAATGAGACATGTGGGCCTACGGAGCTTCTAGAGCACGTTTTCGTTAATAATTCCTAATGCCGCGTGGCTCGTATAATAAAGTGGATAGCTAAAATCAATTTTAATTACAGGAAGTAATCCCGGGCATGATAATAAGGCTGGCATAATGGAATGTAAGAAAGTCTAGTAAAGGGGAGTGAATTATCACGTTAAATATCGCTGGCTTCTGACGGTGCTCATCGTGATACGCGCTATGGTGGTTACCTTGGCAACAAATATACATAGGGCCAATAATGGTTTTCATAGATTTTATATATGATGTTGCCAAGGAGCGACGTCGCATTGTGGCTCTGCTACTTCGTGTATCTCTGTAATTTGCAGAAGTACGTGTAATCAAGTGTGATTATTAAACCAAAACGAGATGACATTTTGACATAATCAATTTGAAGGACTCATAAACATCGGGGATGCTCAATGAATTCCTAATATACCGTACATGTACGCGACTAAACTCATATCCAATTACTTGTCTCCTTAATAACGATCCACAGTATATAATGGAACGGACATTAGGGCCATTCATTTAGTGAACTGTTCATTTGAGAGACATCTTCAGACAAATGTACGAATTGAACATTTGATTAAAAAGATCAAAATTTTACATTTGTTTGGGTAAAACATCAAAAATACTGGAAAAATAAATAAAACGATTTCCAATATCATTTCCTTATTCAGTGGAACTTCTCTTAACTGGTCCCATTTCAGAAGGGTAGAAAAAGAAAATCATTATAAATTGAGTAATAATAACCGGTGAAGGCATTGGACACATTTTTAGGAATGTATTAAAAAAAAAATTCTGTTGTTGTAAATAAGTTAAGTATTATTTTAAAGTACAATTTGCATAGAAATAGACAATTTAATTTGTTACTAAATGTATTTATTAATATTTTTTTATATATAAACTCTGGATTGCAAAACCAGTAATTGGTATTCCTTAATACTCAACAGCCCTGCACTTCCAACCAGTACTGATAAGTGAATCTATTATTGGTAGGGACCTAGATCTCTATAGTGATATTTATGTATAGATATCTATCTACATGTATGTATATACAGTGGCTAAGAGTGACAATGATACACATAATGTTAGCCAGCATGTTCATAACTAATTATCTCAATTTCAATAAAAAAGAATATTTGGAATTCACTGAAATTGTATAGTATGCATTTACTAGCATATGCATAAATAAATAAAAATCACCAATGCATAAAATTGACGTAAGAAAATTTTTTTGGCATTTCAATGTCACACTGAAAATGATAGTCAAGAAGTGGTGCATGTTCAAATGCCCAAAAGCCCTTAAAACACCCACTTAGTCACACGACCTCAATGTAATAGAAAAACTTCGGGCCAAATTGAAGATGGAGATAAGAAAACACTCAATTTACAAAAAAAGATGAGTGGAAAAAAGTGCTTCAAGAGAAATGGGACAAATAAGTCCTGATTATACAAAAAAACTTGTGTAATCATCCAAGACGACTGCAGGAATTCAGGATTGCCATCCATACTAATGCACAAAGAAATTATGACTGGATGATAAGAAAAACTCTTTTACTGCGTTTACATGAGCACTTAAAAGTACTTTGCTTCAATTGAGTCAGCCATGTAAACGCGTTAAAAGTA
>JAQGBW010005817.1:0-11431 GCA_034698625.1 Julus scanicus
AACTTTTTTTTCTTGAAAACAATTAGAGGTGTAAGTTTGACCCATTGAAATACATAGGGGGTGAAAGGGCCTTAAGACATTTTCAGACAAGTTTACATGAGCTTTTGTTCTATTGAGCATTTATCCCAATTGAGAGATTTTATGTAAACTTAAAAAAAATCTTTCACACCACGAATTAAGCGTTATTTCCGTATATTTAACGTACCAGTTATAACATATTGCTTTTACTAAACTTAATTTGCCGCTTAAGACTTTTTAAATCTCTGGTCCCTAGCTTGAAAAACATTGACAGGATTCTACTGTAATTCCAATATCGGTCAGGATATGACATCTCACTGGGTCCATGAACAACAACACAGTTATTTGTCACAAATGACAATTAAATTATGTAGCTTCACAGCTGTGAGGGGCCCCAAGAACTGTAGTTATGGCACCAGCACCACCTGGGGGGTCATTCCAAGATCAAACGATAACTCAATTATATAACGAAATTATGCACTATTAAACCAAAAGATAAACTAAACTTTAACCAAAGTTTTTTTGAACATTTAAACCAAAATTAACAGAATTTAAAATGTCAAAAATACAGTTTATTATACAGAATTTTAAATTTTAAAAAGTCGCCTTACCTCTAGTTTTTGGTGGCAAATCATCGTCATCATCAGGCAATAGTCCAGCAAGAGGATCGTCATCATCAAAATCTAGGAAAAATTTAGGATTTATAAAAAATGCCTAACTGTTGAAATGGAAACTTTTTTGTCCATCCCCATGTAGCAAACCATCACGTTTGAGGTCACTTAGTAAATAAAAAACATGTCTCACATTTAAAATGTCGACATTTTTAAGCAGAACCAAAAATATTTCTGAAAATTACCAACCGATTCACATTTGTATGTTTTAACTATGCTATTATGCCATGCCATCCCCCTACACATTTCTATGTTCCGACATAGTTTGCATAATAGAAATGCATAATATAATAGCTTGCATAATAGAAATGTGTAGGAGGATGGCATGCCATAATAGCATAATTACAGCATAGCATTGTTAAAACATACTAATGTGAATTACACAATTTTGGAGGAATTTTCATAACTATTGAATAATCTCATTTTTTGTGTGTTAAAAATGACCAAAAAAGGCCATTCAAATATCAACCTATGCAAATGAGGAATTACCTAATTCTTTAACTTACTCAAAGATCACCAGACTATTTTTTGGTAATTTACATAAATATTGAATAATCTCACTTTGTTGTTGTTAAAAATTGACTAAAAAAGGTTATTCAAATATCAAACCACGCAAATGAGGAGAAAATGTCGTCATTTTTAAGAATACAGAGAATATTTTTTGGTAATTCCTTGACATTTTTTTGAAATAATTTCACTCGTGTTTAGAAATTACAAAATAATGCCGTCATTTTTAAACAGAACCAAAAATATTTCTGAAAATGACCAACAAATTACATGATTTTTTTGTGGTAATTTTCATAAATATTGAATAAAATCATTTATTTGTGTGTAAAAATTACCAAAAAAAAGGGCATTAAAATATAAATCCATGCAAATGAGGAATTACCTAATTCTTAAACCAACTCAAAGTTCACCAGAATATTTTTGTGTAATTTACATAAATATTGAATTATCTCATATTTTTGTGTTAAAAATGACCAAAAAAGGTTATTCAAATATCAAACCTTGCAAATAAGGAGAAAACGTCGTCATTTTTAAGAATACAAAGAATATTTTGGTAATTCCTAGACATTTTTTTGGAATAATTTCACTCTTGTTTAAAAATGACAAAATAATACCGTCATTTTTAAACAACCAAAAATATTTCTGAAAATTACCAACAAATTTCGTAATTTTTGGGTAATTTTCATAAATATGGAATAATCTCATTTTTTTGTGTGTTGAAACTGCCCCCAAAAAAACCATTCAAATATCAACCTATGCAAATGAGGAATTACCTAATTCTTAAACCAACTCAAAGTTCACCAGAATATTTTTGGGTAATTTACATAAATATTGAATAATCTCATTTTTTGTGTTAAAAATGACCAAAAAAGATTATTCAAATATCAAACCATGCAAATAAGGAGAAAATGACGTCATATTTAAGAGTACCAAGAATATTTTGGTAATTCCCAGACATTTTTTTTTTCATAATTTCACTTTTGTTCAAAAATGACAAAATAATGGCGTCGTTTTTTGAAAAGTAAAGAACAAAAGAGGGTTAACTTATTCAAGAAAAGTGCTAACTTTGCAAACCAACACTTTGTCATCATTTAGTGACCACGCAAATTGCCTAGAATATTAACTTCAAAACATACAGTTCATGATTCAAAATGCCTTATAAATGGATGAAAAGTGTAACTTTCCCTACACTAGCTAAACATACCCTACTCCTCGGTCCTCATCTTTATCAACTTCTGTCTGCCTGCTCTTGTCTGTTTTCTCATGTTTGCACCAACCCATCAGCAACCGTTCTGCTGCTCCTTTCCAGACTAACATCACTAACCACATGCAGATACATTTTTAACCCCCCTCTAAGGACTGCCAATGCAGTGCACCAGCAAAAAAAATGTGCTCCAGATGTTCTATTCCATCACCACAGAAATTCCAGTAATGGTCCCCTCCTCTATTTTTAAACATCCGCTCATTAGTTTCCAAGATCTCTGGGGGTAACGTCTATGGCTATTTTAGTGTGAATGCCCGTGCTGCTATGTGGCATTGCCCTTATTCAGGGACAGAATTAGCGATTTTTTAAAAAAATAAAGAAAGAAATACTTCTGCAAAATTTTAATATACAGTAATCAAAAAAAGTATTTGAACACCCATAATTCTGTTAATATTTCCATAAATACATTCATTATAAACATGAAATTCATTACAAAGTTTTTGTAATATGAAACAAAACATTTGATGGTAACAAACTTTCATAAATATACGTGTACGTTTTTTATATACAAAAACAACAAAAATCAAAGACAAAAAAGCATTTGAAGACTTGATCAAATTCTATGAATAATTATCAAATCAATATATGTATACAAACCTTTCGCATCAATCACAGTTTGGGGTCTCTTTGGCATCGATTGGACAAGAGTTTTTGTTATTTCCGTTCCATATTTCCCCCATTTTCTAATCAACAAGCATTACGGACTGTTCTTCTTTATGAATGGGGGAAAATTGGACCTGAAATAACAAAAACTCTTGACCAATCGATGCCAAAAAGACTCAAAACTGTGATTGATGCAAAAGGCTAGCATACCAAATATTGATTCGATAATTATTCATAGAATTTGATCAAGTGTCCAGATACTTTTTTGTCTTTGATTTTTGTTGTTTTTGTTTGTAAAAAAATGTTTGTATACATTTATAAAAGTTTGTTACCATCAAATGTTTTGTTCCATATTACAAAAGCTTTGTAATAAATTGCATGTATATAATGAATGTATTTCTGGAAATATGAACAGAATTATGGGTGTTCAAATACTTTTTTTTATCACTGTACGTATATGGGACATACTGTAACTTTGGGGTAACTTTGGGTCAGAAACTGATGGGAATATCCCGGTACCTGTTAATTCGACTATAAAAACAATGCTATATTCTGAAAGAGAAGGGTTGATTCCAAAATGGGTCCCAAAGTAAACACATTTTACCATATTTATATTCCGACTTTTAAAACATAGCTATATGTGGGAATTGGCTTTTCACAGATCTTTTGCAAAACCAATTTCCCCCTTATTTTCGAAGCCAGAGTGAAAAGCTGTGTCCAGCTGTCACATTGTCTTAAGTTACACCTCGCTTCCCTTTGGTACACCGAAGCCATGCAAGGGTGATACTGAGGTCAAGATGTCCTTAAACAGACTTTTAAGACTTTTAATTATGACTAAGAGTCTACGTAGGTATTTGGTTTATCAAACCTTGGAAGCAGCACTTGTGCATTCCAATGTTGTTTCCTCATTCCTGGAAACAATGTTTCGCAACATCTTACTTGTAGACCCATTGGTGGATCTACAACTCGGCTCCTGCTCACAGTTTTGGTAACCAACAAATCGCTCGATAACTTGTGCTAAAATTCTTACTTTTCCCTTTTGGGATTGGGCAGAGACTCTCTAGATACTTGAGGGCTGGTACCACCACAGCATACAAATATCGTCGAGCATGTGAGGAGCAATCACCTAGGATCTGGAAACTCACGATTTGGAGACAGGAAATTTTGGAGACACTGGACCTTGAGGTAAAGCTGTTTCAAACAACCCTTCATTAAGATACTTGGTGGAGTTCTAGCCTCAATATTGAAAGTCTAGATTCGTGGCATTGTCCTTGGCAACAGTTCCCTTTCTGTTGTTCCATTTTTTGATAAATGCAACGGCTACATTTAGTATTTTAGTGATTTGACTTTATACAACCTTTGCAGTCTGCCCATTAGTATTTGCTGCAAGAAGTCTTAGCAATAAAGGGATTCTTCGTATCTGTGTTTCCGATTACGGAAGTTGGGGGAGAAAAATATTTCCTTTCAGAGAAACGATTCAAAGTAAGGCCGTATATATGGGGGGATCATGGGGATAGATCCCTCCCGAAATCCAAAATATTTTACAAATTTCAACCACAATCCGCCTATTTTCCGCGATTTTTGGACCATATCCCCTCCCCCCCTTGAAATGTGATCACATATACGGCCTTGACTCAAAGTGTGCTTAGGACATAAGGCGACGAAAATGACAGGTAGGGAGATTTACCTGTTTATAAATGGGAGTCACGGAAGTAAGAGGATTGCCAATATACTTGTAGGTATTACGTAATGCCATTAAGAGGCTTGATAGCTAGGGCTGAGGATTTGGTAACCTTACAGCTACAGATTTGTATAATTTATGGTTATTTAAATGTTGAATGGCTGTGCGCTGATATCTGACATTGACCTTTGATCTTCTGGGGCAGAAATAGTGATGACAAATACAAAAATGCTTTTACAAATTTATGCAACATTTTTATGTAGATTTAAAATGATTTGCATAATTTTAAGCTAGTCTTACAAAGATCGATCATAAGGCCAAAGTTTGTTGTTTCGCATATCATATGCTGCAAATACAGCATACTTTACAAGCCCCTAAAAATCCCTAATTTTACATTCTCACAAGAGGTCCTGACACTCTTTATCTATATTTAGCATCTTCTCGTGTTACATTATACGAATAGCCTATGCCTAGGTAAATAAAGGGGCATGCCGCATATGCTCAAGTTTACAACATCATTGGACATTATAGCTTGATTTAAAAACTATCGAAGGCCAAAGCATATAGTTACCTTTAAATTTTGTTTTCCTCTTATCATGTTGTAGCTTATCGTTCCCAGATGGTGTTTGCTTACTTTTTGGTTTTATCAACGCTCCAAACAGATCATCGTCAAGATCATTCATGTTTACCACACAGATTTTGCACTTTCTACGGAGTCCCGGAAAGCACAAATGTGTAATTTCTATTTTGTTTATGTAGCCGAAGCGCCGTTAAAGGGACGATCATAAAACACGTCAATAGTTATCGTATTTAAAAATATCCTCCATTCAAACTAGGAATCCTCAAGGAAAGTGGGGGAAAGCCATTTTGGACGTCCACTAATGATGGCAATTTTAAATTTTTGGATGTTCTGTTTAATTGAGTTTTGAAAGAAGTGGCGGCTCATGCATAGGCACTGTGAAACTGCAGCACCTCCACTATCACTGGATAGAATTAATTGTGAAAAATTTCTGCAGAAGAGTGGATATATATTTCTGTATAACGAGTTATGCATACAATATTCTGCATAAAACTTTATGCAGAAAACATTCCATTTTCTGCAGAATTAATTTTGCTCAACATTTTATGCAGAGTAATTTCAATTTTCTGTACAATTTCAGAAAAATTTCTGCAAAACTTTTTCTGCAGAAAAAGGACCCAAATTTATGCAGACTTCTGCATAATCCAGCAAAATTATTTCTGCAGAGTTTGCAGAAACTTTTTTACATGGCATCAATAACATTTAATATGAGGTTTTTCTTCTTTACTTTATTCTTAATCTATTCTTTAATTTATTTAATTAACTCTTTAGCCATCCCCCAGTTAATGAAAAAGATTTTTGTTAAAAGTTGTATGCAACTGTGAGTTTCACAGCTCCAGGCTAAGAGAGGACTATCACTCCCGCCTGCATAATTACTCCGCAGCACCTCCACTTATTTTTTTTCTACGAGCCGCCACTGTTTAAAAGTCAATGAAAGGAGAAATGGACACCAGAAAAAATGTGTCCCCCAAATCCCAAATGTACTTGAATTTTCAAACCTTAAGCACTAATTTTATGCTGGAATTTCCCTTCGAGTAGTGACGGCTCGTACCTTCAATTATTGGGTGCACTGCTCGTCAGCAAGCCGGGATTGGTACTGCAGGAGCAACAGTGCTATCTCTCTCCCTTGCAGCATGGTGCGTGTACCTGTCAGGAATGGAAGATATGGTAAAGCTCAAAGGACAACGCTTAGGTGGATTGCCTAGAAAAATTCCATTTCAATCCTACTCCCAATATGAAATGATCAGAGGGGTTTGGAAAGCAAATTGAGTACCTGCCGTGACATATGGGAATGATGTGCTCTGCTAGTTATGCATCCTCCATCAACATAACTAGATTACATGCAAAGGCAATATTAAAAAGGCAGCACCGGAAGCGAACAGGATTACAGCATTGGAGGCATTGCTGCAAGAGGAGATGGGATGGTCAGAGTTTGAACCCCATGAGATGGCGAGCAAGTGGACATTCCTTCAGAGATTGTGGACCCTAGACAAGATATACTCACCTCGGCAAGTGTATGGGATGCTCCATGGCCAGGGCTGGTCAATACTCAGTGGCTGTGCAGGGTGAAAAAGTTTGGGGTGAAGTTAAGGATTGACACGCCCAGGAAAGGTTCATGGGCAGTATCAGATCTTTCTATCACACAACTGATTCGAGTTTGGGAAGAAAATATGGCTGGGAGGAATGGCCAACAAGAGCACCTTGGAAGTATACAGAACCAAGGCGAAAATTGGTAAAGAAACATGCTACGATATATCGTATAGCATCGCATTGTTCTTCCGAGCGAAGGCGGGATCGCTTGAAACCAATCAGAGACATGAAATTCAGGCCAGTGGATGCCATTTGTGACCTGTATGGGAAGGTGTCGAAGTTATGAGACAGTTCCATACACAGATTCTTTTTTATCTTTTTTCATTAACTGGTGGATGGCTAAAAAATTAATTAAATAAATTATATTAGAATGAATTAAAGAAAAAAGGACTCATTATATTAAATGTTGTCAATGATATCAAGTGATAGGGTGTGCTGCAGTTCTACAGTGCCTATACACGAGTCGCCACTGCCGTCAAGGTCAGGAAATTCCCTTTATTTAGAAAAATCTGTCAAAACGTCGTGGAGTTGGTACACACAACTATTAGAAATTACTGATACAATTAGTCCGATACCTATTAATTTGATCTATTTTTTTATTCTAATTAATTCAAATCAAGCATGTTTTTAGACAGGAAACATGAGCCGACTTTATTGGACTTGCTGTAAAAAGTACAAAAGATATCTGAACAAACCAACGATAGAAAAAGCAAAGCAACCATGATTTTCAAACCTAGTATTGCTATCTTTGATGATATGGAACAAGAGAAACAATAAGTTTGCGTGAAACAGATAGTTAAATCTCCTTTCCAGCCAGAAAAAAAAACATATTTTTCCAAAAATAAAGTAGTTCTGCAGCTCCTCTCGTGTTTCCTTGACCTTCAAGCTCCATATCTACTTCATGCCGAGCAGTTCGAACGTAAAATTCCTTAAACCTCCATTAGAGGGAAAAGAAACGTGTAAAGCAAATAAAATACATGTAATGTGCATATAAAAAAGTTTAAAAAAGTAGGAAACTGTTCGTTCTAAAAAGAGTGGCACAGATGAAACTGCACAGTTAACTGACTATGTCTGATATCCCTTGATCGCAATACAAATCTGAAAACTTATAGAGGTTGCGTGCACACAAACGTACAAAGTTGTCTGAAAAACAAACAAAATCATTATAATTTCTAATCATTGGAAGTTAAGTGACCAGTGCCGTAACTATCGGGTAGCAGAAGTATGGAATGTGCTCTATGCTTGGAAATTTTTGTGAAGGCCCATATCACCCCACCCTGTTGCAAAAAACGAGGGATTTTCTAAAATGCCCTAATTTTACATTGATTAAGACCCGGAATACAGCATACGCTGTAGATAACTTTGAAATTAAGAAAAACATGTGTTGTTTTGGAGAATAGATCGGATCACCGGTGTTAGTAGGGTGAAGGTGTTGGCCCTCGTTAGTCGATTTTTGTGAATTGTGATCCAGGACTAAAAAAATTTAAAACATTTGGCTTAGGAGCTTCGCTAAAGCTCATAGGCCCGGGTTTTTTACCTAGTTTTACGTATTTATTTTCTGCGTAGGGCGAGTTCAGCAGCGGCGGTGCAACGGCTAACGGCTGTGAGAGGACCCCAAAATCAATTTTGCTTCTGGATCCAAAAATTGTAATTACGGCACTGTAAGTAAGATTTTTCCGAACTGGGCAGAGTTGTCAATAAATTCTGACCAGACACTGACTATTTTATATGTGTTTATTTTACATAAAACACAAGTTGTTAGTGCAGGTAGCACTTTTTTGTATTTGTTTTGTCAAAAATTTGCAATGCTGCGGCCACGTTACCACTTCTAAAAAAACGTACATTTCATAAAAATTTTGGTCACCATTTTAGAATATTTGACAGAGATGCATGCACCCATTCTCGGGCACCATCTCCTAAGTGACGCACTTTTCGGTTCTGAACCCTGTTCCTTTGCCCGCCCTTGAGCATTTCACGAGTAGCACACAAACAGAGCACGAGACTAACTCACGATACGCAACACTAGGGGGAGTTTTTACTCTACTCTAGACGTGTTGACAACGTACTTTACCAAAAAGAGGTTAAAGTTTACTGGGGGAGTGGGTGGTGGAAGAGTGGATTTAAAGTGTTCTCTGATCGAACAGTGTAAAATGCATCTGTATAAAAAAAACACAGGATTTCGACATCACGATTACGATGGTAATTTCAGGCGGTCGACAAGAATTATGAATTTCGAGGTGAAACTTATCACGATGGGCCGTAAAAGTCCTCCAAATTGAGGGGCCCTGTAAAGATGACAATTCAAAATCAACGAGAACTGGCATCGGAATGAGATTCGTTAAAAAAATGTGACAGGGTTATGGGGCTAGCGAGATGGCGCTCAAGTCAATCCAAGTAAAATCTGGTCACACAAACTTTAAGAACATGATAAAATGGTGTAGACCAGCCAAAATCCGAGAAGGACATACAAGATTTCATCACCGTGAAAACTGCTCTCAAAAATTTCTCAAGTATGCGTTCGGATATTTATCTGGTAAACACCAGATAAACCTTTTTTACTTAAAAAGAGTTCTGCAACACATTTCAGATAAAATTAAACTTGTGTAGACTTAATTGTCTGGCTATCGTCAAGAATCTACCCAAAAACCGCTAGAAAACTGACGGTAGCTTTTTTTCGGCCAAAAAAACCCAACTACCGCCAACGATGAGACCATGAGAGCGCCACCTTTCCAGTTTTTCAGCAAATGGGAGACTGATGAAGTTCGGAACGGGAGTGGGAAGAGTGGAATGCTTCCCCGCCCAAAAGAACTTCGGACAAAAAACATTAAGTATACCAACTAGTAGCCACTTCCCTGCCCGTGAAAAAAGTCACGGTGCAGACGAGTGTACAGATCTCAGGAGGGTAAAAACAAAGAATGAGATTCGGGCAAGGCGAGGGTGAACTCGCCGCCGCTCTCCGTCAATAATCACTTAAATAATAATACCGCATTAAAATTTCATCCACGAGCTTTTTTCTCTTTTTGGTAGGAGCGCCGAGCTGACCCAGGTAGGTTTGCTGGCTAATAGTCCCACATGGTGGCGCTGGCTGAATCACTGCCGCCGATGCGGAATATGCCGTTCTTCTCGGCCACGATGTACTCGCCATTGGCGTTTTTGATGCACATCTTGGTTGGGTCTCGCAACTCCAAGTAGAAGGGCTCTGGGTTCTCGGAGTCTGCCACGATGGAGCCATCACCATCTGCGCGCCAATACATGTTGTTCATGCCTGATATGAAAAAATATATAAAAAGTAAACAGCTGTCATCAGAGAATCCTAAATCTGCCGGAACATTTAGAACGAGGAGATGAATGTATTCCTGGCACTGGCAACTTACCTTTGAAATAGCAAGCTCCTTTCTCGCCAGTTTCCACCTGAATCGTCTCGTAAGACGCCTTGTTGCACTCTAGACGAGCCACCGAGGAGCTCTTGTAGCCGACATAACCTTGCTCAGACTTGAGCACCAGGATGGGTCGGTTGATGAGATAGAAGAAAAACTTCGAATTCTCGTCGATAGCATCGCTATTGGCGAAGAGATGACCACTTTTCTTGGCTGCCACGTACTTGCCATTGTTGGCTCGGAAGGCGACGCTGCCATCAGACTGCCAGGTAAGATCGAACAGGTCGTTGGATGATCTGAAAGTGAGACAAGGAAATGGCATGAAAATTTGGAATGGCAAAATGTTCAGCAATGTATCGCAAATTGCAATGTCAAAACGCCATTTGTCAATAATTGTACATACATTCGCAAATGATTAATGATTCATTAGTCAGAATCGCCAGTTTTCAAAAATAATAAAGCTTAAAATGCTAGCAAAATAAAGTCAAAATGGTAAAATTATGGGATGCGTGTGTGACTGGGGAAAACCAGTTTAGAAATCCTTGCATATTCGCATGTTGCCCTCGACAATGATATTTTCACTATCAGTAATGAATTGATTTTTATTTATTGTTCCTTCTGAAAACTGGCTTTACTAGCACTTGCGAAACTTAACAAACTCGGAAATGTAAGTGTTTTAGCAGCTATATACGTAGGCGGTCTTGTCATGATAATTGGGAGGCTAATTTCCTAGGTGGTTTATTGGGTAATTTGCTGCCGAAGGTCTCGGAACCTGTTAATATTTGGCACGATGACTAATTTAAATGCTATGTTAAGTTTCAGCTGTCATATCTTGAGGAAGTTTTCAAAATTTCTCAAATTTGTAAGTGAATTTAAACCACTTTTCAGCTGCAGCTGATCCATAAATTATGTCACACTTTTGCCTCTTTTTAAACACGCCCCACCCCTTAGTCACAATTCCCCCATCCCTTGGTCACAATTGTCACAAAAAACACACAACCCACCCACCCCCCTAGGTGTGACATAATTTTTGAATGGCACCCCTGGTTAAAAAAACAATAGCGATTTCTATTGTTATTTGGCCCATTGTTTTCTATTGGTATCAATAGAAAATTTCTATTGGTTTTATTGGTTTAAATT
>JAQGBW010005818.1:0-11427 GCA_034698625.1 Julus scanicus
ATTTCTGACCATAATAATTAAACAGTTAAGTTTACCATTGTGGTCTTTGTTCTTGGGGATCCAAAGATTCCCAAACTATTAAGTAAAGAGTGGAAACCTATCAATGTTTCATTTTGGTAACCCTTAGGTATAGAGTGGAAACCTGTCAATGCTTCATTTTGGTAACCTTTAGGAATTAAATTGGATTACACTTTTATTATAGAGGGTCTGAAAGTAGAACAATGCACGTTAGTGTGCCACTCTGCATACTCCTGTACTTCATGGTAAGGGTTACAGTAGTAGTTGTATACCATGTTACCAGCCTGTTCTTCAGTTCAGAAATGTGTAAAATTACATCATTGTATTTTTTGGGGAGGGGATAGGGAAATTGCAAAAAAAGTAACCCTTCCCTCGGTAAATGTTTATTTCCTCCCTTTTCCCTTTACCTCTCCTTTGGTAGTACACTAAGCAGGGGTGGAGGAGGAGCTAGTCATGGCTGGGTGGCATTGCACCATGGAGGTTCAGTCAGCATGTAGTCGAATTATTAGGGCCTAAGCAGTGTGTAATTAGCCGTGTGTGACAAACTTCAATATAATTTCAATCTTTTCCTAAAGCTTATTCCTGCCAAAAGCAAAGTACTGTCCAATGAGGACAAACGAGGATTTTCTCTTGTCAATATTCTCCAAAAAAGGTACAAACTAAAAACTTTACAACAAACAGTATCATAGTTCATGAAACATTTTAAATTGCAGCCATCTGCAATTCAACGGCTTCTTACACCCAGATGACTGCAGATTGGTACACTGACATGAGCTACGTGAAAATCCTTAGACCCACTGGTAACCGCCTTGCTTCCTGAATCTACACTTGACCTGTTGATTGTCCAGTACGTTTCCCAAGCCAACTGAAATGAACTACTTACCTTCGATAAAGGCTGTCTTCGATGTAATCACCTCTGTAAGTGCAATAATATCTCCTCAATTCTGATTAAGACACAAGTCTATAATTACGAAAACCCCTTTATTAAATGATAAAATTGCCTTTTGGCTGACCTGATAAAGCTAGTTGCATGAATAGATAGGCAACGTTAGGCTAAACTATCATAAGCTGGTGGAGTGCTGGTCAAGGTAATACTGTGACGGGACTTCCCACTCGGATACCTCCGATTCGTTTTCCTCCAATATTGGAGTAGACGTTTTAGCTTCTTTTTCGGTAGGGGGCAAATGTTCTTCAGGTTGGTTCCCTGTTTTGGAGCTGGTTCCTTCATTTATTCCTCCTATCCTTTCTGATCTTCTTAGACCTTCCATTTAGCTGATATTGTTCTTCGGTTCTTCGTAACGTTGAATAGGGGCGTGGCCTACGCAAACGACACTTGGGAACGTCAGTTGGAAACGATAGGTCCAAGCGTATGTTCCTGTGTGGGAGAGAAGGTCCGTGGCGAAGGTTCGGAACGGCGTACCTTGTTATCGTCACTTTTTATCTTACCCTTTGTTGCGTATCGACTAAGGTTCGAGATGACGGTTCGGAACGATAGTTCCGAACTTCTTTTCGGCGGTGTTTGATGCTAATCGTCGACGCCTCTCAACGTTGCCTGCCATAAAATAATTTAATTGCGGGCAATGTAAAAGGTCAGCCGTTACGCATAATAAAGGCACGGGCAGCCAATTAAGAAGAGGTTCTTGTTTTTGACAAGTGGTTCTTCGGACTTTGAGGAAATGTAATTCGACAAAAATTTGTGTTGTTCGTCGAAATATTTCTTATGTGGCCCACCTTGCCACGAGCAAATTAACGCCGCTGAAAATTTTTTTTTGGAAAATAAAGTTAGCGATAACGGCTGTTAAGCTGGGATTGTGTTGTAAACTTCCACGTGATTTAAGGTGAAGGCGGCCATTTCTCCGCCGCAGATAATAAAAAATTAAAAATACTGCTAATTGAAATTCGACGGCCGTTTTTTTTTTACACCAACCAAAATTGCGCCCACGGACATTTATAAAACGGGGAATCAATTTTTCGATGTTCAGACATAATTAAAGATCCAATTGGTCCTTAAGTGCCCGAAGGTTTTATATTATATCGTGCAAAATAGTGGCCAAAATTACTAAAGAGTATTGTATTTGTTGTTATTGCTTGAATTGATTATTGTTCATTGTATGTTGCATAGTTTATTAATTGAATTTATTAGTTTATTTGCATAGAGAGCTTATATTTATTTTTTAACTAAAACAAAATGAAATATGTCCCAAAATGTATTAAACAAGTGAATGACACCGCACCAAATAACGAGTTAGCTGGTTAAACAAAAATTATGTTTTGCTAAATCAGTGCCAGACTCCGCCGCATTTCGGGATCGGTAGTTCTTCCGGAGAGAAAAATAAATTAATGAAATACACAAATAAACAAATAAATATAAATCATAAAAATATGATAAACATGATAATACATCCGCAACGATAGAGAAGCTACAAGCTCTCGTCGATCTGGACCTGTTCCATGTCACTAAGCTCGATGGAACAAACTACGCAACTTGGAGAGAGGAGCTTGAGATGGCTTTGGCCAATAAAGCCCTTCTCAAGTACGCAAACAGGATGGTCAACGACTTGCCCGGCTCGACCACCGCGGCCGAAGTTGAACGGCGCAACGACATTTGTCAGGTGGTGACCTCAGCTATTTACTAAACTATTGTCCCGGGCATCCAGAAGACCCTCTTCCAGGGTTTTGGTAGGACGCAGTGTTACCAAATTCTAAAAAACATTCAACAAACTTACGAGCCCGGCTCTCGCGAAAGACGCTGGCAACTCCGGTGTCAGTTTGTGTCTCTACGGATGACACAGACTGAGACCATCAAGGCTTACATTGCCAGGGTTGAGGCAATGGCGGGTCACCTGGAAGAGGTGGATTGCAGGGTTTCGGACAAGGACCTTGCTTTCCAGATGTTAATGAACCTTCCTTTAGAGTTTGCACTTAAAATTAAACCTATACATGGTTGGCCAGACTCGGATTTCACTGTGTCCAGGTTCAAGGCCTCTTTGATCGCTGAGGCCAATACCATGCATTTAGCTGAGCAGAATTTGGGTGGTTCTGCCGGCAATCCGGCAAGCGATGTGCTCTGGGCTAATGCCAAGACTATGGAGTTCCGGGGAAGAGGCCAGACTTCAAGTGCACTCATTGTGGGAAGTCTAGTCGCCTACAAGAACGTTCCTGGGTCTTGCATGGTAAGCCCACCATAGCTACCCCGACACAGCCACCGGCTACAACAAAAACCGAAAAGAAAAAGGCCGATAAACCAAATTCAAAAGGAGTACCCTTCCAGCTGAATTAAGGCTCGATGGATCATTCAGACTGATCAAAAAATGGTTCTCCTGTCATCTTCCCAGTTGGCTAAAGCGGCAAAAATATCTTGGATGGGAGACGCCGACACGTTAAGGGTTAAAAACCTCAAAGGGGACCTTATAATGAAGTTTGAGCAGAGGGATCGAATATACCACACCAAAGCGATCCCCCGGCCGGTCCTGTGAAAGATTTTTTGGAGTCTTATTCCACTGTTCAGTCGACTCCTCGTAAAACAACGGACCTGGCTTTGTGGCACGCTAGGCTATGCCACATGAACACCGACTTAATAATTAAGATCTCGAAATCAAGGTCGGTGAGGGGATTTCCACTACTAACATATGTGACATATGCCTACTTTCAAAAGCGTGTCACTCCACTGCCAAAGCATTTAAAGGAACGTTCACAAAGGCGCTGCTTGAACTGGTCTATGCAGACCTTTGAGGGCCCTCTGCATTCCCTTCTGGACGGGGATGCAGGTACTATCTTGTCATCGTTGACGACTTCTCCCATTGGAGTTTGGTGTACACCATTACCAGCAAAGATAAGACCATGGAGTGCATTAACCACTATGTTCGATAAATGGAAAGATGGACTGGGTATAAACTAAAATCCATCAAGACCGATACGGAGAAGAATTCTGCTCCGGATTTTTGACGAAGTTTATGGGGATGATGGCATTTGACACATCAAAACGAATGTATACTCTCTCCATCAGAACGGGGTGGCTGAACGCTTAATCAGACATCTGTTTAGGCTATCCAAGCACTGTTAAAAGAAACAGTTTTGCCCCAAAGGTTCTGGGTGGAAATGCTCCACATATTCGTGTATATCAAGAACCGGCTGCCGCAGTTTATCCTGGGGAACAAGACTCCTTATAAGCTGTTCCGGGGGTATGTGCCTAATCTTTCGAATATGCGCAGCATAAGCAGTAAAGTCAGTGAATTCATACCCCAGAAACAAAAGACCGGGAAATTTGCGGAAACGGCGCTTTAGGGTATCCTTGTCGGCTATGCCCATTCAACCTGGGGTAACAGGTTAAATAATCCGACCAGGACCGCATTTATGAGTCAAGCCAAGTCAAGATTGATGAGAACTTGGCTGTTAATGACTCGCAGTCCAGGGTCGAGGAGCCTGATTCGACAGATGATGAATATGTCAAGGCCCCGGCCCCTTCTTCACCAGTTCCAGAGAGAAATGCTTTCGTTGAAATCGAACAACGAATGATTTCTCCCTTGCAGAAGCATTATAGTCTTATTACCAGACCCTTCACAATTAAAATGAGAAGGACCGTAATCCCCCGGAAAACTGGAGATCGATCAGATGTATACTACTACCATAATGGTATACGTCTGCGATCGGGAAATGAGGTTAAGTCCGTTTGCGAGGAAGAGGGGATTCCATGTGATTTCAGGGGGATTATGACCTCTCCGAAAAATAGGTTCGAGGGCGTGTTCTCACTCTCCGGTAGTTAGTGCCTGCAATGCAGAGTTGAAGGAGCCATGACGCTACCTGTAAGCTCCGGGGCACTTGAAAAGGAGTTGGACAAGTTTCTCGATGCTGAATCAAACAGTGTCGAGGAAGATCTTCGGACTTATGGAGAAGCCATAATTTCTCATATCGCGGATAGATGGCTAGAAGCTATGAACGACGAGATGCAAACCCTCAAAAAGCACGAGGTGTACCGGCTTGTTAGTTCTCAGCCGAGTGACAAGATCCTCAGCTGTCGTTGGGTGTTAACCCGGAAGCAGGGCTCTGGGGGAGATCATCCAGCACAGGGCACACCTAGTGATGGAGGGGTTCCAACAGCGGGAAGGTTAGGATTTGTTGTCCATGAGATGTACGTGGTAGTGTGACGTGATAAGTGGTCCTGTTGAACCGTTAATGGGGCTCTGATAATAGGAGAGCGGTAGTGGGGTAGCAAAAATGGGCACTTGATTTTTTCCATTTTTTATTATAAGTGGAGGGAAGAAAGAATGTTAAAACTAGTTTCAGCTCGATTCAAGGGTGGGAATGCACATTTTAAGTTTACTAGAATTAACGATAAAAAACAACTATTAAACTACTTTCCGCTCGGTTCGAGGGAGGGAAGACATAGTTTAAAGCTACCTGAAAAGTGAAAAACATAAAAAAATAAGGTTCTTGTCGGTTAATTTACCGACACTGAAAGTTTGGCATGTCAAAAACAACATAATCACTCATGTTGACTGATAAAAATAAAAAAGTATGGCATGTTAAAAGCCACATAATCACACACATTTAGGAAATGTCATGTTTGGAATATGCCATATTTAGTAAATGTCATGTATGCAAAATGCCATATTTGGTCAATGTCATGAATGAAAAATGCCACATTTGGTAAATTTCATTTATCGAAATGCCATATTTGGTAAATATTATAATGCTATATTTGGTGAATTTCATTTGTCGAAATGCTATATTTGGTAGATATCATAATGCCATATTTGGTAAATTTCATTTATCGAAATGCCATAGTATTTAGTAAATGTCATGAATGGAAAATGTCGCATTTGGTAAATGTAATAAATGGAAAATGCCATATTTGGTAAATGTCATGAATGGAAAATGCCATGTTTGGTAAATTTCATTTATGGAAATGCCATATTTGGTAAATTTCATTTATCGAAATGCCATATTTGGTAAATGTCGTATTCCTAAATGCTGGGTTCGCTCCCGGATCGAGGTCGGTGGGAATTTTACGGATGGGAGAAATTCCTAAAGTGGCGGCTCTTTCGGATGTGAGTTTAAACCGAGGTCCCGTGTTGATTGTTGCACGTTAAAGACCCCTCGAGAGGGGGTGGAAGTCCCCCCTCGTAGGCTAAATTCCCAGGTAGGTGTTGAAGGCCCATCCCCTGGCATTGGTGTTTAGCCCTCGTGTTGCAGAAATAGGCCAACGTTAAAAATCAACAAACAAACAAACAACAAACAAATGTCGTATTTGGGAAATGCCATATTTAGGAAATCACATGAGTGATTATGTTGCTTTTGACATACCATATTTTCAGTGATGGTGAATTAACAGATAAGTACCAAAAATTCTTTTGTCATTTATCAATCGTTTTGCCGCATTTTAAGGAGGTATACATTTTAAACAAATTTTTTTGATTACTCTTCCTGCATTTCATTTTTGTGTGAATAGGCACTTGATAGTGAGCACTTATTTCTAATAATGTTATGCTGTTGATCTGATTATTCTGATGAAATGCGAAGTTAATTCAACATTTGCATAATGGTGACCCCTGAACACAAAAAAACAGAAAAAAATTCTTCCGCCATTTATCTATTGCTTTCTCCATTTTATGAACATATACATTATGAACAAATTCTTATGTTTTCCCGCCCTTGAATCTGTTGAGTTAATTTTCCGTCCAAGATGTGGAAAAACTTGGAGTTCCGCGATTGGAGCCAGAATCCTCATACAAAAGATGAGTATTCAGGTTGAAGAAACTTACTCAGATCAACTGCATGGTGATCTGGTTTAAAACTGTTTAAAAACCGCCTAACCAGTTTCCAGGAAGATGTCCTTTGTAATCTGCTAACATCTGCTCTTCTTGAGAAATAATTCGGTCCAGAATTATTTCTTTTAGATGTTCAATAAATTTTAAAATAAGTTGAGAAACTATTTTTAAATTTAATTCAAGACTTTTATTTTAAATACAAAAAGTATTACTAACTCTGGAGAACACCAGTTACAAAAAGTCAACCTCCTCAGAAGAGACAGACAGAAGAGACAGACAAAGGGCCAAAAATCGGAACTCACAAAAGTTGGGACAAAGAAAAACGTCATATGACCTTAACTGACCAGTTACTAAAGGGTCACATGCAAATACGCCATCTGCTGGCCAAAAACACAAAAAGCACATGGTGAGACACAAAGAAATTCAAATATCCCCTAATCCCAGGCGTCCATCATGGAATTCGGTTTAGGAGCACAAATACCACTTGTTGGTAATGTGGACTCCATCTACAATAACCTTAATATTCTCAACAGAATCGAGTTAAAAGTAGTTTCAAAATTCTTCCCGCCCTCCACCTAGTTTTAAAAAATAATAAAATCAAGTGCCCACTTTTGTTACCTTATTACCAGGAGAGCTAAACAGGATTAGTTAATTTAAACTAATTAAAACGCCTACCTTATTTATCCAGGAGTTAAATTTTCCTTAAGTAGAGATGTCCTTTGAGGCATTTTGTCACACCCTGTACGTCCCTACGGACAGAAAACTGTATAGAAAAGGAACATAAACTTAATTAATTCAATGAATTAGTTAATTAGCTTTGAAACTTTCCCATGTTACCTTACCTGATTTTCTGTTGTGGTTGGGGCCGTCAAGGTGGCGCCATTGTTGGGGTTGTTAACCTGGGCAGCCATGTTGGTTTTTGCTGTACACATGTGTATGGGGCGTTGCCCTCAACGGATGTTCGTGTTCTTTGTTATTTCTATAACGAAAATAAATTCTTAAATTACATTTAATCTAAATCAGGCCTCTGAAATTTAATTGTTGATACAGTTTATATTTATGATTACAGGATTACACGGATGTTTATAACCCAGTTTTTAACTTTACTTTAGTCCGTGTTTTCTTTTTCCTTCTCGTGGTGTATGGGGCTAGCTGCATTGCCATCTAGATGTCAAGAGTGCTTTCCTAAATGGTGGACTTGGCATCTCAGTCCGCTTGGAATCTCCCCCTAGGAGGGGATGAAATTAAACCCTTGGTCTGGCAACTTGAAAAGTCCCTCTACGGACTCTATCAGTCTGGAAGGTGCTGGTGGAGTACCTTGCACGAGGAATTGCAATCTCGTTGGTTAATATCACTCGCCACTTGCGAGTGCATCTATCGACTGCGTTGGGACGCTCTGGTTCTTGTTTACGAGGACGACCTGCTGGTCCTTAGAAGAAATCACAGGGTCCAGGCCGAGGTTGTCGTAAGCCTCCGGGAGTTGTAGGACATAACTCCTCGGTCCAGTGAACTGCTTCCTGAGGATCCAGATTAAACAGAAATCAGATCACGTGAGCAGGTGTCAGACTCCCTACATTAAGACCTTGATGAAACGAATGCACATGGTCACGGTCAAGACTGCAAAGAAGCCACTCCGTGTTAGGGACGGTGATGTCCCGGCAAGTAATGCACTAAGAGACCAAAGTGATTCAGTATCCTTATCGGTATCTGATCAGCTCAGTCTGATTGTGCCTACTTTAATAACCTGGCACCAGGCGGAGAATTTGCTGAATTATGTCAGCCAGACTAAAAACAAACATTGATTCTCATTAGGAGCCATGATGCCAGGATCAGGGCATACACTGATGCATCCTAGGGATCCGATGTGGATACTAGCCACTCCGTATAGGGAATGATAGTTATGATGGGTCATTTCCCGGTGACGCGGAATTCGAAGCAGCAACACCATAATAGCCCAATCCACTATGGAGGCGGAACTTATAGCGTCCGGCAATTTGGTGAAAGAAATAATCTGGCTTTCCGCGATTCTAGAGAAAGTATCACCGGCTTTGCTCCAGGGAAACCTTGTTCCGGCACTCTTCCTGGACAATCAATCTGCGATTCATGCCGTCCGCAACAAGGTGGAGAATGGCACTATTAAATATTTCAGTTTAAAACTCCGGTTTGTGGCGGATCTGTTGACCAAGTCCTTGTCCTCCGACCAGATTAACCAGACAACCCCTAATTTAAAAGAAGTAAATTACTAAGACACGTTATGTGAAAAGTAATGTTGCAAAATGAGGGGAGTTTGTTGTCTGGTTTTCACGACATCTGTGATTCGTAACTTTTATAACTAGATTTATGTTTATATTAATTATATTTCTACATAATGTGTTTCACTTACCTGTTCCGTGATGAAGGGCCATCCCTGTCTGTAGTCATCTATGAGTCTATATAGGAAATTAATATTTAGCCTTGAAACTACAATAATTAAATGTTGGCTAAATGTTAATAACTATAAAGTGTGGTGGAAAGGAACTTACCTGAGTCTTCGGGGAAGTTCCGGACTAGTCTTTTGGGTCACACTGCTGGTCGGCTTTGCACCTTTCTAATTTGGCCTACACTCACCTTGGCCACCAATCCGAGCAGGTGAATGGCTCTTAATCACCTGTGATCTGAGATGAGTTTCGTTGTTAATTAACACTGTGTAATGCATAGTGTTCCTATTAAACTGTAAGTCAATTGTTACATGCTTATATGATTAAAATACTTATATAAGATGAATTCTACGTCTAGACATCGTTCTATGATCCTGGTGTTTTTCCTGTTGGAATCAACTGCCTTGGAAATAAAAGGGCGCTTTGATATAAATCAACAATTTCTACAACCAGGCCACCGGTCTTCGCAAAATCTCGTAGACTTCCTCCAGACCGTCTAGCCGTCGCGCGGGGGGAGTTCCGGAAAATGCTCTGCCAGGGTATCTGTCGGCTCTCTGAAAGTCCCTGGGCTAACCCGCTGCATATGGTCAAAAAAATCTGGAGGCGGGCGACCTTGTGGCGACTACAGACCGTTACCCTGTCCCGCACATCCAGGATTGTGCAGAGGCTCGCCGGCGCAACCGTCTTCTCTACCGTGGATCTGGTCCGTGCATTTAACCAGATCACGGTGGACCCACACGATTTGTCAAAACTGCAGTAATCACGCCGTTTGGGCTTTTTGAGTTTTCGTGGATGCTTTTTGGCTTCTTGAATGACATCCAAACATTCCAGTGTTTCATGGACATCGTCCTGCGGGATCTGGATTTCTGCTACACTTACATCGATGACATCCTTGTAGCATCAATGTCCCTCAAGGAACACCGTAGACACCTCCGCATCCTGTTTAAACTGTTAAGCGAGTACGGTCTTGTGCTTCACCCCGACAAATGCGTTTTCACCCAACACATGATGGGTTACACCATTAACTCCTCTGGACTTAGCCCGCTCGCCATCAAGGTCGCCATCATTTGCGACTTTTCTGAACCCGCTACCTTGGTTCAGCTTCGGAAATTTCTTGGAATGTTCCGGTTCTGCTGGCACTTTCTGCTGCATGCCGCTTACATTCAAACAAGTATGCACGTGCTATTTCAGGGCTGCAAGAAAGAATGACACCCGGCCCTTTCCCTGGGAATTTACAACCCGTGCTGCTTTCAATGAATGCAAGCGCCTTTTATGCAATGCAACAACCCTTGCCCATCCACGCCCCGCTGCTACATTGGGTTTAATGGTCAATGCATCGGATTTTGCAATGGGAACCACACTACACCAGCTTGTGAATAATCAGTGGCAGCCACTGGCTTTCTTTTCGAAAAAGTTTACCACCGCACAATGGTGGTACAGCACATTCGACTGGGAGTTGCAAGCGGCTTTCTCTGCTGTGAAACACTTCCAGCACATGCTCAAGACCAGGGTCTTCACGCTGTTCACTGACCTCAAGCCACTGACATTTGCGCTTCACAAGGTTGGTGAAGCATTTTCTCCATGGCTGGCCTGGCAGCTCGAATACATTGCCAAGTTTACTTTAGACCTTCGCCATCTCGCTGGTTAGGAGAACTCCGTTGCTGATGCACTCTCCCGCATTTCCAGCACTGGACTACAGTGCGATTGCCGCAGCTTAAATGTCTGATCATGAACTGCAGGACTGGCTTGCCCAAACCGACACAGGCATTCATCGGTACTACTCGGTTTATTCACCGCCACTGAAAGTATGGCGTGTCAAAAACAAAATAATCATGTTCACGGATGAAAATAAAAAAAGTATGTCATGTCGGAAACCACATAATCACTCCGGTCATTTCCCAAATATAGCATTTTCCAAATACGACATTTACCAAATATGGCATTTCGATAAATGAAATTTACCAAATATGGCATTTTCCATTCATGACATTTGCCAAATATGGCATTTTTTGTTCATGTAATTTCAGAAATATGGCAGTTTGCATACATGATATTTACCAAATATGGCATTTCGATAAATGAAATTTACCAAATATGGCATTTTTCGTTCATGTAATTTCCCAAATATGGCATTTTGTATACATGATGTTTACCAAACATGGCATTTTTCGTTCATGTAATTTCCCAAACATGATATTTTGCATGCATGACATTTACCAAATATG
>JAQGBW010005819.1:0-11427 GCA_034698625.1 Julus scanicus
CAGTTCAACAGGAATTTCTCCAGGAAGAAAACAAGGATAAAACTTAGACAGGTAGTCTTTCTCTTTGTCCTCAACATCTATATAGCCTAAATTCAACCAGCCTGTAAGCTCTTACTTTGCCCATGCCTACCTGAAAACCTAGGTTAAGTCCCTAAATAGGAGAAATTTTTAGTGCAGATCAACCGGATCACTGTTCAAATACGAGATCCACTTTCATTTACACCTATATTTAGGCCATCTTGATTAGCTTATTAGAAAAATGACAGATTTGCCCTCGCCAAAAAACCATATTTGCAAATAATGCGGGCATGTACAAATGGTGGTAAATGAAGAACAGGTGGATTTGCAATGGCTTCCAATATGAATTATAGAAGTAGAAATTAGTTTTCAGTGCATATATCGACTATGGAACTTCGTGAACCCGTATGTGAAGCAAAAAGCTTGTCTCTATGGCCCAAATAACTTTCATCCGAGCCGTTTTTGCATAAGAGACATTCGGAATTGTTTATTTTCTGGAGATCATCGTGGAAATCATTGGCGTGGAAAAATGAGATCCAACACAAAGACTTTTGCTGCCTTATTTTGGATTCTCGTGGCCTGAATCCTGGGGGCAAAATGAGGTGAAAAATTTCACACTCAAAGTCAAGTACTGCTCAGAGTTTTCATCACAAAAGAGGCAACAGGTGGAACGATTATTACTCACCGACGAATAATTAATAACAACGACAAGAACGAGAAATGCTCGTAAAATTGTGTAGAGTCCAGCCAAGGCAACACATGCACGTACTCCACTTCCTTTTTTTATTTCTGAATAAAATTCTAACAAACGAAATCAGTCCAAGTTTTCCTAGAAACCTACTGAATTAAGGCGATTACTGCACCTATGGTGCGTTGGATGCGAAGCGAAATTGGTCACACCACCACCTAAAATAACAGCACCCGAAGACCTCGTTTGCATGAATTTGCCCCCTTTTTAATATGCAAAATTGCTACCACCCTTCTACGGTATGAAGAACAGCAAAAAAACTAGTATTGTCTGGGTCTATGCGCCCATTTAGCCTTCCGTCTGCGGGCTACGGATTAATTTCAGCCCAAAGGCCTACCAAAATTTATATCGAGTCAATTTTTTTTCTCTAGCAAACTAGCCATATTTGAGGTGAGTCCTACTTTGTGATGCAAATTGATACATGTAATATCGTGAGAAATCTCTACGAACAACTAGTATCTGTACTTAAACAGATGCTATGATAATCTAAGATTAGACTGCGAATAAAGTCGGATAAGTTTGATAGAAGTCGAATAAAAAGACTATTTACTGTTTCAGATATGAATAAAGGCCAAAATAATATCAGTCTGAACGGAATCTATGATCTAAAGGAATGATTAATGAACTGTATAGCTGGTTTTAACTAGTATTTACGGATAATTACAGTGGGGAAGAATATTTTCACTGACTATAGGTTGAAAGGTTATAAGTTTTATTAAACCACTATCTAAAATGAGCATTTGCTTAGAGTATTGTTTTTACAAACGGTGAATTGAATTTATAAAAAATTGGCGAATCTTTCAGAAATATGATGTAAGCCCTGATGAAGAGGGCAGTTTTAAACATTTCCACTATTTATTTAAAATCTGGTAAAAAAAATTCAAAATTCAATTATAACTATCCCTTAATAATTGATCAACCTTATAACAGCCCTGTCAGTACTACGTACAGTTACAGAATGTATGCTATACCATAATCACTAAAAAATATACATTATTTTAGCTATAATTTGAATTTGTACATTTTTCAGTTAATGTATTTTTAAAATTTTCATATTTTCTTAAACAAATTAAAAGATGGTCTTGTTGTTGTATAGGTGGACCTCTTTTGTCTCCTGGTAACCAATATAATTATTACAACTTAGTATTGCATACTATCTTGTAATTATGTTTCATTTGTGGAAACTTGTTACCTGAAAAATGTTTTCTTAAGAAACATGGTAACTTTGCTTTGGTGTTCAAATTTTCATTTCTAAATGGCGAAATCTGGCTCTTTTCATGTGAATAATGAGCTTGTATACAGAGGGAGATTTGGGGTACCTTTTATTGTGTTTATTTAATGTCTTGTCAAAGGTTAAAGCAAAATTCCTGTTTAAAAATTAGGTAATAGCCTATCCCTGTTGATTCATCCACGCAAAGCGTTATTCCCATTCTGGATGGTCACTAAGTGCTTACTCTGCACTACTTTTGCTAAGATACCATTTTTAACTCTAGATTTTGACTATAAATTGGAACACCAACAAACTTACTTTTGTTCTTGCTTTTTATTAACATGACCGTGCAGTGGGCTTGAACGTATTAGATATGCTTCCCATCAGTATGACATGTTTAAGGAGGACACTCTTTTAAATTTTCATTTTAAGGATATGGGTAAAAAATATTTGAATAAAATTGAATGTTGCCGCCTTCCTAGAAAAACTGTAGAAATGTAAAAAAGTGAAACAACACTTTGTCATTGAATTTTCATCTTAAGCTGATTGAGGTCCATGCAACTGAAACTCCTTTTTTTTCTACAGCATTTTTGGTCTTAAAGGGGTTATGATATCGTCAATGTAGAAGTGAACGCACTCGAATATGGCGATTTTCATAATCAAGAGAGATTGTAGACAACAATGACTTTGTGACAGGTTCATATGCACACAGTCTGAAACTGACGGAAGTGTTGAAGCAGTGGAATATTGAACCTGACAGTTATTGGGCACCAGAAAGCAGAAAAAAAACCAATTCCTTTTTCTGATAACATGCTTCGTTAACTACGTTTCTCTTATGCTTTTTGTTCGTGTAAATATCTTTATTGTATAAAGATTTTTATGAAAAAGCATCCAACCCACATTAAGAGGAAAATTGCTTCAACTATTTAAAAGAACTGAGATTTCGATTTTTTGATAGTGATATATGCAATGCGCTCTATATCTATACATTGCAACCGTGTCAAACACGTTACATTAATTAATCATTAACTTTACTGCATAAACGAACACGACAATGCAACGATAATTAGGGTTATTTGAAAAAGCATTTGATTTATTCGTGCCCATTAAGTATCATACCTAGTATTCCATACAATTCAACTAGTATATGGTGGTAATAATTTAAAGTACTTCCTTTATTAATGTTTAAGTAATAATAACTTGTTCTCTGTGGATTTCTTTCCTTTACTTATGACCAAACAATTTACTTATAATGTGCCTTGAAATTGTGCCAATCTGTTGTTTTTACTCAGTCTGCGTATTTCGAATGAGGCATGTGAATAGTTACATAAATCTACACTTGAATTGCCAAAGGGAAAGTCATATTTTTTTATAGACGTCGTTTATGCATGGTCCCTGAGGGGCTCGAAAGCTACTTTTCTTTTTAAATCCTTATTTAGGGTACGCCTAAATCGATCAAGAGATCGTAAATTTGGAAAATATACAGTATACTAGTTTTTGTTTCCATAGTTCATTATAGAACTTAATCTGGCACCAATTTATTATACATATAATTTAGAGTATTCGTAATTGAAATGGTGTCGAAGCCATGCTTTTTTTTAAATGTCACCGCCTACAAAGTACAATATCAGTATGCACACTTAATTGATGAACTGTATTCATATACTAGATAAATGATCACAAAATCTCATGTGGTTTAAAAAAAATATATGAAATTTTGAGAGAACTTTTATGAAATATATATAGGTCGAAATAATGGTGGGGAAAATGGAAGCATCTGTTTGAATATTAAATCTTTGAACTAACTCTTTTAAAATCGTGTTATGGATATAAAAATACTAATAGGACTCCATACAATTATAAAATTACAACCTTTTCGATCTTTCCTCAAAATTTCGCGGCACACATTAGGGCCCTTAACGGCACACTGATCTAGAGCAAGTATTTTTTACATGTAATAGAAGTTAATGCTATTGTCATTTGTACAGATATTTATATCCTGCATTAAGTTTAATTTCCATAAAGCTTGTCTCGTTGAATAGCTATAAGATATTATGCATTCTGAATTCTTTCTTAAGCTAGACTCGTACAAGATAAGATGATAAACAATGCAGATTTCGTGAAAGAATTTAGATAACATTTAACCTTTTTAACTTTCCCTAGTGAGGTCACAATGCTTTCTGTGCATACTCATTCTCAGGCTTGGCTACAGTATTAATGAAATAGCAAAATGACCGAAATTTTCATTGCATTGGGGATTTGGTTGCATAATGTGCGGGCCCTTTCATGAAAAGCCTGCAATTAATTAGTACCCGCAGCATAGAGTAGTCTCAACCCTAACTAGGTTTGCCTCATCAGTTCGCCACTGACCTCATTTTATTAGGCCTTTAATTAAATAAGCATTAGGTCAGCTTTTTACCCCGGTGTCATTAGAATTTCAGGTGCATTATTTTATTGCGAATAAATGATAGGTTGCTTTTATGCGAAAATGTTTTTTGCGGCCAAATTTGATGAACATAATGGGCTCCTTGTTTAACTACCTGGGTTTCTATGGCCTGATTGCTCTTTGCATATTTGCACCTAATTATGTAGGTTATTGCTTGATTCTCAATAAAGAAAAAATGTAACATAGTTACCTAACTGGTCTCGATCCGCAATTACTTGAAAGGGCTACTTATTTTAATTTATGAACAATTGTGAAATAGATAAAAATAAGTTTTTGCTCGTCTTTTTAAGTTTAAGATATTCGTCATTATAAATTCTGATGGTATGGTAGGTGTATCTTGGATTGTGTGGATTGTTATTGTGTGCACAAGAGTTTATGCAATGTATTTATTGAACTTTTTAAACTTACAATTTGCATAGAAAAAAGATTGAAATTATTAAAATAAAACTTGTTTTTTTATTTTATATTTACCGGACACCTTTTCCTAATGCGTTCTTTGATCTTGTAGTTGGCGATTTCATGTCTTAAACGAATTACTTTTTCCCGCTATAAACATTTTCAAATTGTTTGAAAAGTAATTATGTTAGACAATGCTTATGTTTTAAAAAATCATCCTGTTTTTCTGAACTTTTTTATCAAAACGAAAAAAAATTCACCTACTAATTTTGTTGTAGCCGACTGACTTACATTTGGATTTCTAAGATGAAAAGCTTCTCAACCGTCACCCAAGTGGATGACGAAATTTGAAATACAATTGTGAGGAAAAATTATATTGAATTATATTGTTTTCAATAGCTTCACATTTTTGCCAATATAAAAACCAAATAGACTAGATGGAAAACAATATTTTGTTTTATAATGAAATTAATGAGTTCATGAATTTAAACATTTCAATTAATAATTCATAATTAATAATTTTCTGAATATTGCACAAGAAATTTTGAATTTATATTAATCTATCCAAGATTGCTTTACCACTGCATATGCAGGGATTGAATTTTATTTCAAGTGTAAGCAGTATTAAGCTCGCGTTAATTTAAAAGTAATAATAAGTTAAAATGGCGAAAAGTAATTTGTTTTAAAATAAGAATAATTTGTTCTACATGTTTCTTTTATGTTTTGCTACAGTTGGATTAAGCTTTGAAATGCAAGTAAAAATTAGTTGGAAGTTTTCTCACCCTTGAACATTTCGTACAGTTTCAACTTTGGAATTAGTATTGTTTTCTTTTTTTTATTGTCCTTAGGATTAATTTTTTTTCATGGGATGATTATTTTAAGACAGCAATATTCTAGGCCACACTATGGTTATCTGATTATTTTAGTGCAACGCTTGTAATTTAATTTAAATCTTCATGAACTAGATTCTACTGTTGGCCTTATTAAATATTCTTCAGCAGTTTCATAATTTCTTCAAAAAAAATTATGAGAACAATTCGCCACTCCACCTATTGAACCTATTCAAGCAATCCTGTGATGCCTAAGCTTCAAGTTATCACATTATTTCTACATGCACAGTACATTATGTCCCATTCAAATGTAAACTTTCAAAACTCAATTAGGACCACATAATTTTTGCGCTTAACCTATTTATTTCTTATATGGTATAACATTTCAGACATCGTATTTGAAATATTAGCACTTATAGGAGTTTAATATAAAAATCTTTTATTATGAGCATACGACCGGTTTGGTTATTCGTTCCAACATATTATATCACATTCCAAAAATTTGTTACTTTAATATGCTGTTAATGGTTGTCATAAAATTATGCTGATAATTGGACAACATGTTCGAAGCAACCACTCATATTACAAAATAAATTGTTCATGTAGTGTTTTAATGTTTATTTGGTACTTTTTCATTGGAATTACCTCTGCTTAATACGTTATATAATACAATGTACTCTAACCAATAATCGAAATTACTCCTGCTTAAGTCACAATAGACCGGTTTTTATTTGAATCGTATATATTGGAAGTTAGTTTTATCATTATTGATACTTTACATATTACAGGAGTTGTTGATGAGATTTGTATAGAATGTTGACATGAATAAACTCACATCTTAAGAAGATACTTTTGGTGCTGCCACCTGGGGAAACGCTTCTGGAACTCGTACAAATATTCAAAAACTAAATTTTTCATTTAAAATACTTTTAGCAACTTTACTTGAGGCAATTTTTGCAAGCAATCTAATTTTACTCTGTCCATAAAGTGGAGGCATCGTGCTATTTAAAAAAAAAAAAGTTATGTACAGCATGCAAATTATCACCGCAAGATGGCGCAACCAACATTGTGACATGTATACCAATTCTCAATGGGATCAAAGGCGACAATTTCCACAATACGTCTTGCATGAAAAACATACCACGTTTCTAGCTTAAAATATACCGCGAGTCGTAAATTTGACCAATTACGAGTCCATTTTCCATAATTTTCTTAAGTTTTTTTTTATTGTTATTCCCATCAGCTGTTTTCTTTGAAGCTAATTTTTGCTGTTAAAGCACGCATGGTAAATCCCACGCTCCAACTGCAAATCTGTTTTCACAATGGTACATCAGAATATCCGGCAATTACGTAATTCTCGAGGCGAAAAGTCCATTTGAATTAACCCTCGCATTATTTGGCATCTTTCATAATTTGTCAGGTCAGCGGATTTAAGTGCGGAAAAAGCCCGGAATTTAAGACCGCCCTTTATCATTGAATTTCGGCCATTTTTTTGCACTTAATTCTTGCACCTGGACTTGAGTTGCGTAATATGAAATTAAACAAAGAGAAATTTAATGACAACTTATGGTCTTTCGTATTTGGGAAAACGAGAATGTGTTGTTGTTGTTAGTAATTAATAACAGTTGAATATTTAAAGGTCCCGAGGGCTATGGGTGAGGGATTCCAGAACAGCCCAGAAGGCGTATTTAGGAAAAAAAATCAATTGTACTAAGATGCGTGAATTAGTATTTTTTAATTTTTTTTTAAAAAAGTGTCGCGTGTTAGCTGTGCAATGGAGGATACTTTCGTTTAATATGAAAGACCATTTAAAAAGTAGGTCTTGTTTTTCAAAACAAAAAAAAAATAATGAATATGCAAATCTCAACTGCGTGACTATTATTCAGTGAGAATAAACTACTGATTTGCATTCGTATTAATGCATCTGGGTGTAAGTTTCAACTCACATTATTGGAGCAAAAACGTTCAAAGTTAATTTGAACTTAAGTGAACAATGTTCAGTGCATCTGGAGATTTTTTCCAACTGAGAACCTTTTCTGAATGTTGTAAAGACAATGCATGAAAAATATTCCAATCTGGTACACAGTCTTTTCCACATTCGTTTTACAAAAAGTTTAATTAAATTAAGCTTACTACACTGAGCAGGATATGCTACATGGTTATAGGAATGGTTTTTTTCTTTCTTCTGAAATTGCTTATAACATTGCTTTATAGGTTTTTGTACAAATCTTGTAAAGTCATGTGTAGAGTTCTTGTATATGTAAATGTTTGGGAACACGTGTTGAGTATTGTTGCTCATGTTTATACATGCAAAACATTTATTACTTGATTTCAATGTGTACCATTTCTACAAGGAAACTTTCTCCTTTTTCACGCCTGTGTTCATTACTTCATGTTTCCAATATCTTTAGCAGCTCTTGTTTACCAAATATCATATAGTAAGCATTCGATAAAAGTGGAACTACTTTAAGATGGATAATATTTTTTAAGCAATTTGTTCATTTCCAATAAAAAATACTAGCATTCTTCAAATGTTAGTATTTCAGTTTAACATGCATGTAGTTGAATGTAAACCACACTGCATCCTAAATTGCTATCATTTTCACGAATTCATATTCTTTCCTTAACTCTTTTTTTCCAAATTAAAAGCTATGCTTTCTTTGTATATGTGAAACAATGGTTTTCTCCTACCAATATACTAACGCTATGAAATGTATATGGATAATATGCCATATACTAACACAAAATGAAATACCAGATACTTTTGAATTTAGGATAGGAAAACTATCTTCGATTTCAATGAAATACTTCGTTCGTTGCCTTCGATGAACTAACTGGCTCGTAAATCCGAATAGTTTGACATAGCAATTTTGGTGCAATGAACTTATTTAGAAGAGAAAAAAAAAGAGAAAAGATTTCTTTCTTCGCATTGTGTGTGTAGCAACAAAATGTGAATCACTCGCGAATGTGCGCTGTCTGCCCACAACAATCGTCTTTTTTCACCAGATCTAGACTTGCTTCTTAACGAGATTACTCGGCAAAACTTTCCTTTCAAATTGTTTTTCCAACAACGTTTTCTCCTGGGCACACGAACAACTTTCGTCTTTTTTTTTTCTTCTACTTATTTTTTGGTGGTCCGACCGTTGTGCAGACACTGCCTTTGGCTACACCCAGCCATTCGTATACGCATAACAAAATCTGTTTTTCATTCAAGTTTTTCGAAAGTTTGATAGGGGGAGGGATGTTGTCTTTTCTTTCGCACCCCTACCACGGGGTACGTCACATTAATCTGTTATTTTGCAGTGTGTATATATGTGATTTCTGCAATGCGTTGCCTGCCTACAAACTAGGTTTCTCGCACGCGGAAATGCCTTATGTAGGCTAATTTGGAGGAGGACAGTGGTTAACATCACGGAGTCGTGATCATCAGTTCGATGGGAAAAGTGAGGCGAAAACGAAACTGGGAAACCCCTAACGTGAACCCCCTTATTTTGGACATTGCAACAAAACGCCCAAGGGTGCTTGGATATGTCCGTTTTTGCACATGTACACATACTGTTGCAATGCAAATGTTGCAGATCAACTATTAGACGGTCTTGTGCATGCTATTAACTTTAGAGTTGAACTTATGTGTATGGTATATGCGTTGCAACAATGCTTTCTTAAGCCATTACATTCTAGCGCCATCTATGGTGTATGCCGTGAAACTACTAGACATGTAGGACTTACTGCGGTACATTGTGACAGAGAAATAGTATTGCAGGGATAATGTTTTAGTTACAGTAATGCCTCCTTTTGTAGGATTCGTCAAATAGGAGATGTTACATTCAGGAGTGGCACAGGGGGATTCCCTGGTGCGCCCTCCTCTAGACAGCGAACAGGGCCGGATCACTAGCGCCCTCTGATGGAATACCTCGAGCCTTCCTGGCACTTGTCCACCATTATCCAGATTCTGATTCAGAATCAGACTTTTAACCCAAATGGCACCTAATTGTGAAAGTACAATTCGAGGAGTGTTTTAAAAATGTTGCCTGATATGGACTAAAACAACAAGATGTATAGTACACGAATTTTTCAAGCAATTGTATTGTACTTCTAGTTTTAGATTCCATATTCTGATTCAGATTCAGACTTGGTAGTACATAAATACGCGAGGGTTGTTTTGAACAGTTCGTGGCCTACACATCTTGTTTCTTTTGTCTATATTCGGTAACAATGTTTGCAAACATTCTTCATGTCCCTTTGGAAACTGTTTCATGTACGGTGCAGTACCTACTTGGTTCACCTGTGAGAATCCTGAAAATTTCTTTGGCAATAAATATTACTAGTATATGAAAAATTCTCTCAATGTGGAACTTCCTGCATTTGAGTCCATTTGAAAATAATTCAAATCGAATACATGTGCGTGTAGTTTCACTTTCATTCAATTGTATTGTTTTTTTTATTATTATGGAATCAACGTTGTTTTTAAACCCAAAAATAATATGTAAAAAAAAACTGTTCTACTCAGGAGGAAAAGCTTTAGATACACGTATAGAGCTTTGTTATTTAATAGAGGATTATCTTTTTATCCAACCCCTTTCGTATATGTATATCTTAGGAAATCAAGGGAAACCAAGTCCAGTGGTTTCCAATACACGCTTTGAATTTAGGCTAAGTTTTATGCTAAAGTAATCACAATCGCGCGGTTTTCAGTGTTTTGGCTAAAACCTTATTATCCGCGCTAACGATTATTATTAGATAAATGGATAATCTATTAGATAATAAAGCTGGAGCGTGTGAGAGCAAATCCGACGATCCCGTACTGAGATTTCTTCCCCTAAATGGAGAAAGTAAAGTTTTTTAAAAAAAACAACAACAATAAGTACATGTACAAAACACGCGTGTCACGCACATAATTTCATTAAAGGTCAGCTTCGGTTTTTTTTAATAACCCTAAATGTTGCCGAGGGCCAAAGGAAAGTAATTATTCTGGACGAGATAGACGTCTAAGGGGGAGCGTCGTAAGGAATTAGGTATTCTTGTTCCAGCGTGTTGATTAATTTCCTCTTATAAGAAATAAAAAGTCATTATTAAAACGTAACGGTTGGCTAGCTACTCTGTTTTAGGTCAACGGTATATACGAAAAATGATGGTTATTTTAATTCGTATAACGAAATCAGATTTACGAACTGAACGTAATGAAAATTTTCTACCATAACTCAAAAATCTGAATAGAAATTTTTGTTTACGAAATAAAAAATTTCAACAAAAAGGAATAGAGGAGGTGTGGGCCATGAATTGATAGGAATTTCTAAAAAAAGTAATTCAAAAAGTAAAGTAATTTATAGAAGGTGGATAACCTACTGCGATGAGCTAGCTCCTTATAAGATTGTACTGTTTTAAGCGTACCAAAATTGGGGAAATCTAGATCATTTTCAGTTTTCTTTTAAAAAATGGATATTAATAATAAAAACTTTCTTAAAAACTATAACTTTATTAGTTGTAAATTTTTGAGTATTCGAGCGTTTAGCTGTTTTGTAATCACAAAAAACCTTGTTTTTCGATGCATCTTTTACAATTACTCGCTATAGGATTTTATATCGCTTCAGAAATTTTGAAAAGAATTTTAACATTATTGAACAGGAACATATAGGTTTTCCGTCGAATTTTTTTTATTTATGGAATTCAAATAGCAAGTATTATATAAAATATATTCCATGTATTGTAGCGAACCACATTAATTCCCATTAATCTACCCTTTTAAAACACCTAATCTAACCCTAGCTTCGCTAGGACT
>JAQGBW010005820.1:0-11425 GCA_034698625.1 Julus scanicus
CTGGTAGGTTGGCGTTCGGGGCGTGGCTAATGTTCAGAATTTTGAACTACTTCCGGTTTCGCGCATGCGCATAACTCCACTCACGTGATCACGCATGCGCCATGCTGCTATATTTAATCTTTTCTGGTGTAACTTATTTTATCGTCCATATCGCAGTTGTTTTGCTGAAGCGTAGCACGAAGAACTTTGGAGCGCAGACTGTTGTTTGGAATATCTTCGTAAGTGAAAATACAAAACCAGGTAGATTATTGAGAATATTTACTTTATTTAAACCGGGGAGCTCGAATCTTTAACTACAATCAATGGCTAAGCTGTCGAATTTAGCGTATTTGTGGCAATGGGAAATCGTTAGGCTTAACTTTAAGCCTAGTTGGGCAAATTCTGATTCTTTGGGGTATAAAGAAGTAATCAAGTAATGTAGTTTTAGGTGACTTGTTTATGGTATTTAAGCTTGCCTAAAATATTATCTGTTACCTTACCATAAATTCTGGCTCAAGGTAGATTCTGCCATGCAAGGTAGCTTCTGAACAGGTGTGTACCAGAATCGAATTAAATGAGGAAACGTAATGCGAATGTTGACGCTATTGTTTCTCATGCATATCAACATCATATTATGATTGTTTTTGCTAATTAAAACAGGGACGTTTAAAAAAAGTTAGGCATTGAAATCAGTACTGATTGAAATTCCACCAAGCCAAACAAGTAATATAAGGTCAGATTGGGATGGTTTACTTACAATGATGTTATCATCACTGTTTTTAAAGCTATAATACTAGTGTTATGTTTTTCCACGTTATTACTGTTTCTTTTAATAGCTACTACATTTAATATATTTCATACAAAATTCTTATTTAGGTATCGATAAGTTTTATTGACTAATCGTTTTTTTTTTTTTTGGATACATGCTTTTTATGGAGTACTAAAATTCACCAGCCGTTGTGAAAAATATCCACAAGAAAAAGATATTCAGGGGATTTTTATTATGAAAATATAATGCATGTTGCACGTTGGATGCCTTTCTCGTTGTGTAACAAGGCTTTCCATTGGCATATAACCCTTCAAAAACTTCATATCCAGCTTGCATGAACCTACATTACAGTTTCTAATGTGTCAGAGTAAAAGTAGGAATTTTTATTCTTGTTTCACAAATTGATGCATGCAACTACTTGGTCTGGTTTGTTTATAACATTATATACTTGAAACCTTTTAACAACCAATTATATGTGATCTTATAAATACACTTTACTCTGCATATACACTGTGAATGGTTGTTTGTTTGTCTTTACTTATTTCACCTTAGCACATGCATTTTTGCATAAGTCCACCCCTTGAGTAAATGCATTTTAATAAGTCTTCCATCCTATTAACTGTTTGTTAATTTGTCTCAACAACGGTGCTTGAACTTGAATGAGTGTGGAAGAGTTGCAGTGTTGCGAATTGCCCTTTCTAAAGGATTTGATCCGGAAAAAAAAAAAAAAAAAAAAAAAATCAATCTTCATCTGGGTCGTTGTAATTTGGACTTACAACTTTAAACAAAATACTGAAGAGTACAACTACAATACCAGTCGACTCCTGCAATTGGAAGCTACCATGTGCGGATCAAATTGAACTTATAAATCCTCGTTCTTTTGCATCACGGTTTAAATGGGACTTCCTTCTCATGTGCCAACCAGCTGTTTACCGTAGCGTATCCGCCAGAAGAAGTGCTTCGAGTAGCGTTTCATGTGATGGACAACATTCAGTCATCAGTGCATGGCATCAAATATACGAACTTAAATCATCGTTTTATCTCAGTGAAAATTGCCAAGTTAATAAACTTTAGCAAGTGTTACATGCTGCAATCCCTCAGCCAGAATGCAACTCTTCCAGGATTAGATCACCGCACAATTTCAACTGTTCCTTTTTAATTCTGTTTCAACGAAGTTCGGGATGTCTTGGATGATGCGTTGTTGAAAAGCTTGATCGTTTTCCTCATTTCTTCCTGGTCTTTGATCTTTTCCAGGGGTGCATCACCTGCATCTTGGAAAAAGGTGAGCAATAAGCTATCATAATTTGTTTAAAATTATCAAGTGTTTTTAGCAAGTGTATCTGACAAAGGATATATGTTTATAAAGAAGGTTTATGAAGAATTTCAGTCACCTATGAAATGTGAAATTGTGCAGTTTGATTTATGTTTACCAAATCTAATAGCAGAATATTTTTTTTTTAGTTTTCTAGGAAGAACGCTTTGGACCTGAATTGAACTTCACCGTGTTGGACTACACTTTACATCAGCAGTTTTAGTTTTTGTTTTTGATTCTTGTATTCATCATGGAAGACACATTTAACTGCTTGGATGATTGTTATTTCTACTTCTACTCGACGTGTGCCAAGGTTAGTTATTGTTCATTGTGGTTAGTCAATGCTTTTATTAGTGAAATTGCTTAATATTTTGTGTATTTCTTATCTTTTAGGGGGATGCTTGCCCATTTCGCCATTGCAAGGCAGCTCTAGGGACGGAAACAGTTTGCAGTTTATGGAGGGAAGGAAGGTGTTTTCGACAAACTTGCAAATTTAGGCACATGGAGAGCAACGTAAGCATAAGTGTTCTTTTTTTCTTCCCGCGTTATTTTGAATTCAAGGGTTAATGCGTGATTTACTTATGTTACAGAAAGATCGTTCGAATATCCGTTGTTATTGGGAAGTGCAACCTGGAGGTTGTAAAAAACGCCACTGTGTTTTTCTACATCTTAAAAGCAATCCTCAGTTAGAAAATGCCAAAGTAAATGATAATGGTATGTTTTGTTCATTAAGTTTCCATTTGGGCTATTATATCATGCTAACTATATCTTTAGTTATGTAGTAATTCAATTTGTCCGTATTTTTTGTACTTTCAGAACTGGACGCTAATGAACCTACCTTGGAAGAAGGTAATACACTGCTAGAAGATTTGCAGCACGATCAGCTGACCCAGTTAGCATCTCCCTTGGTTGAACCAGTCGTGGTTCGATTTGACGATGGTTACTACACGATATTTATTTTACTGTATCAAGAAGTATTTGTTATTTTTTGAGTTTCTCATTTGAAAACGATTTTTCATGCTTAGAATCCGATACCGAAAGCTATTCTGGAACCCCCCTAAAAAAATCTCCTTGTTTGGTTGACCAAGAAAGATTACTGCCTAAACGCCTTCAAGAAGTTGAAAGAAAACAGAAGGTTATTACTTTAAGGAAGTTCACAGAAAAGCAAGGTAAGAAAATTGTTGCTAGTTAACAAAAAAATTCTGCCTTATTTCTAATATTAGCCAATTTTAATTAACTTCCGTGTTTAATTTTTACAGATTTGGAGAACAAGGAGCTCAATTTTCATATCAAATCATTGGCTGAAATTAAAACTGAAAAGGCGAATTCTACTGTTATTGACAAATCTAGTGAGTTAATGAAGGTTATATTTTTGTATTTGTTTTCCTTTTCAAGAATTTACCATAATGTGGAGTTGCATCTTTTAGATCTCAATGAAAATAATTCCATCAAAAGGAAGCCTTCAGACATTCAAGCTGTTTCTGAAATGCACGGTATGCTGAATTTATATTCCATCTTATTGCTTCTTATTAACAGAGGAAGAAAATTACTAATAAAAAATGTCTTTATTTCAACAGAAAAAAAATTGACAACAAGACGCTTTCAAAGGGATAATGCCAAAAGAAAACTTGATGGTAGGGATTATTAAGGTTTTTTTGTGAGATGTGATAAAAACGCCTTTAGTAAGTACAGCATAGCTTATTATCAAAAATTGTAACGCTGTTGTTTTTAATTTTTTGAAATAGATGAAAAATCTCAGGCATCACCATTGTCTAAAATCAGAATTACCACAAAATCAAAGCCTGAACAAAAGAACAATGATGTTGTTGACAAAACTCAAATCAATTGCAAGCCACAGGTTTCAACCCAAGGTAAGTTTACATATGTGTGTTGCCTACAAAAATTACGTAAACATTGATTTTAAATTTTATTCAAGTAATTTTTTACGCTATTTATCAACAGCTGAACAAAAAAGGAAGCCTCTAACTGTTAAAAGAAAAGTTGCCGTGCAGTCCCATGGGAATACGGTAAGTTAATACCTCAATAATATGGTTTTATTTCGATTTGACTTGCAGCAGTATTAAAATTCACACGTATATTTCCATGATTTCAGGAGTTGCTGAATTTTCAAGTTAAAACTTTAGATCAGATTCGTGCCGAAAAACACCTGAAACTAATGGAATCTGACCTGCCTGCGCCAGCAGTGAGCAAGCCAGAGGGGATAGCTTTAGAAAACAGAAAAAGAAAGATAGAACCTGAAGAAGATGTATCTAGTGTGCCCGATGTCCAGACATCAGTAGAGATAAAGCCATTACCTGTATTGAAAAAGCTAAGGCTTAAGTTTAACAAGAATAAAGCTATTCAAGAAGCCACAAATTCATCCCAAACAGGTATTTATAATGCTCTAAATAAGTTGTGATGTTAACCAACATTTTTAGAAACATGGCATAATTTACACATATCTTCTTGTTTTACAGAGCCAAGTAATCTTTCTAACGACAAAAGATTGCTGCAGTCGACAGATATAGATGATTGTAATAACAAAACCAAATCCAATGATGAAGTTGACAGTTCTTCGGCTGCCCATACAAAACATTCTCCAGTAAAGCAAACCATCAACAACATCTGTATAAATGTGGCGGGAGAAATTGACAATTGTTCAAATACCAAGGCAACATATTCTCCAGAGAAGCAACTTGTTCACAGTATGGCGGAAGAAAAACTTACCTCGAGCGTCTTACCACAACAACTCGGTGAATCTACAAGAGTCATCCCAACGGAACTGTCAGCATCTGCATCTACCGAGCACGTGGAATCCGTTGCCGAATTTAATTGCAAAATTCCTAATGGCACACAATCACTTCTACCGTAAGTCTTTAACATTTTAATTTCAAAAATGTATCGGCATGTATCTATTTTTAAAGTCAAAATTGGTTATGCAAACATTTTTGATAAATGCGGTAGAACCCGCTTAAGAAGTTTTTCCTGTTTTAAGAATTTCTGTATATTTAATATACCAGTTAAAAACATATTCCCTTTAAGAAATTTTTAAATCTTTAGCCCCTTAAAAAATGTTTTGACAGGGTTCTGCTGTATTCGAATATTTTCTGATTGCCGATTATGACTACTTGTAATATATATATATATAATATTTTTCCATTGATTAAGGCATAATTAACGTATTAATAAGCTCTTATTTCTTTAAACTTCTTTTATCAGGACGTCAAGGATATCCAAACATGTGTCATTAGACGACGATTTGGATCTGTTGCTAGAAGATGGTGTTGGCCCTTGTCTCGATGACAACATGGAACTTCAAGATGATGACGTGCTACGAGAATTGGATGAAGCTATTAAATAGGTTATGGCTATCACAACTCAGTTTCAGATATTTATTTTTGAAAAACAAATTATTACTGAGCTTAATCAGTATTTGTAATTTAGCATTTTTTTTTTGTCTGTTTTGAAGAAATTTGTTCTCTAATGGATATTTTCTGTTTATGCATTGCACTTCAGTAAACAGAAAAAAATTGTTGTGCCCTACGGAGCACCAGTGGGATTTTATTTAAGCCCCGCATGAAGCGTTTCAAAAATGTAGTACGACATTAGTTCAAACATTTTCAGAAGGTAAAAAATTATTCTGGATTCTAAAATATTACCGATGTATGTTTATAACCGGTACTTAACGAGAGGACCTGATTGAAAAACAATCTTCGTTTCCTTGCCAACATAATTTTTCTTTACATTGTACCTGCTCTAACAAGTTAACAATATGTAGATCTCAGGATGTACACACTTTTTAAGTTGCGTTTGTAGATATTTTCACTTATCAACCGGTGTGAATATGGGCATTTTTAGCATTGAGTTAACGTATTTTCAATGTGTGAAAAATCGTAAATGTAAACATTTCAAACGTTTGGAGAACGTTTTTGCGAGACGTTTAGAATGGGTTAATCGTTGATTAATCATTTGCGTACGTTTTTGTTTTGTTAAATGCCATAGTTTTCCTTATTCAATCTCCAGTCATTTTTTGCACAAATGATTTCATTATCACCAATAATATCACTGTCAATAAATCAATTTTTTTTAAATATACACTGAAGGCAATTTTGCGTTGTTCATATCATTTTTAAGGTACGAATTTTGCTGAAAAAGTGAAATTTACACTTGAAACTGTCAGAATATAAAAATTAGTTTTTATAGCAGCTCAGTGCTAGTTTCAGGTTAACTCCTTACTAGTCAATTATCCAGTACCATCATTTTTAATTTAAAAGTACATAACTTAAAAAAGCACAACTAATCAATGATATGTTTTATATTTTTTTTTTATTTAAATGGTATTTTTGCGAGACTTGGTGTTGAAATATTACGATAGTTCAGCCAAAAGGTGGCAGCAGGTGGTTGAGCTATGAAAACGAAAATAATTTAAAAGTTATTATTTAAAAAAAAATCCCTATAAATTAAAAAAAAATGCACTTTTCATCATGCACTATATAAAAAAAAATTATTATTATCAACTTTTTGTTTGTTTTCAACCCAATTATATTTTTTATAATTGAGTTTCAAAATTTCCTCCATAGAAAATAGTGCACTTATATTACCCCTTAATCATGGAAATGGTTTCATCCAAGCATGTGTGCAATCAAATCGGTTTTCAGCTAGGTTGAAATCCATTTTGCGACCACTGTTGTCATTTTGGTAGAATGTTTAAAAAAAAATTGTGGAAAAAATAGTTAAAGCGATACTGGATGGCACTAAACATGATGAGTTTGTATTTTTAAAGGCTCCTTCACACTGTCACGCTTTCGCTACGCTACGCTTAAGTTACGCCTCCGCGTAAGGCTACATGTATGTTAAAGGGATTGAAAAATTTGCTCCTCTAGATGGCGGTATAATAGATTTCAGAAGTCTGCTTTGCTGTCAATTGGTTGCAAGCTGTCAAAAGATGTCGAAACTGCCTTCAAAAAAGAGAAGGAAAATAGGTAATAGTTACCTTGCATGTGAAGGATATGTATTCACTTTTCTTACTTATTGATGTTCGCATGTTTGTTGTTTATTTATTTCCTAAATCTACTAAATCATTAACTGCAGAGGGAAAGTCAACAACGCGCTCATCACGTTATGACAATTATGAGTTTTGGCTTATGAAATCTGAACCCAATAGTCGAATTGATAAGGGATCAGATGTCAAGGTATAGTTATTAGCTAGTAGGGATATGCATGTTTTCAAAATAATTTCCACAATTAGCAATTTGATCGTTTTGCATTAGTTTAGTATCGATGACTTGGAGCAATGTCCAAATATGACATCTTCTTGGGAAGGAGTAAGGAATTATCAGGTTTGCAATTAATTGTAATCATTGAATTTGCAATTTAATTTCAACTGGTGTTTGACTGCTACCTTGATATAATTTATCAGGCTAGGAATTTTATGAGAGATATGAAGATTGGACATCAGGTTTTCTTTTATCACAGCAATTGTCCATTGCCAGGAATCGTAGGGATAGCTGAGGTAATTGCAAATTATGTTTGAAGTCATATTGTGATACAAAACATCAAAGCTCAAATTAAATGCATTCAAAAATCCATGCATTTAGTGAATAAAAAGTTTAAGCTACACTTATTTAATCTATACTAATAATTTTTGCAGGTGGTCAAAGAATCCTATCCTGATCACACGCAATTTGATAAAACAAGTCGTTACTTCGATAGGTAATTTCATCTGCAAAAAACTTACTTAGTGGATTTTGATTTTCGATGTCTTTTTAAGAAATCGTTAAATTTTATATGGCAGTTCTAGTACACAAGATAACCCACGTTGGCACATGGTTGATATCAAGTTTATAAGACGATTGGAAAACTTTATATCACTTGCAAAGCTTAAGAAATTCAATGAAGAACATGAGGATAGCAATGGTCCTCTAAGAAACCTGGCGCTTTTCTCTCAAAGTAGGCTTTCGGTGCTGCCAGTTTCAAAAGGTATGATAAATCACAATCGAAATTTTTTTTGATTTTGAAATTCTAAATAATAATAATACACCATTATTTATTTGCAGAAGAGTGGGATTTCATATTGAGCTTGGAAAAAGATGTTTGATACTCTCAACTGATGTTGATATAATTATAATATTGATACCAATTCTTCCATTTTCATTAGTAATTTGTAAATAATAACAAGCATATATACGTTATATTTTGTGTGTAAGATCTATGTTATATTGTTCTTTGAATATTGGATTTTTTTAAGGTATGGGAAAAATTGTTTAAATGTAAAAATAACTTTTTTTTTCTTTCAGAAATTTACTTTTTAAACTAGCAGAATATTACAAATAAATGTTTTCATAGGGTGAATAATTTTCCATCATATACTTGATTTGGTCACGCAATGAATTTTATCCGATTAAAAATTGAATTTTTATAAAATCGGTTAATGTGCAAAGCCATATGCGGAACAAGCGCAGTTCAACCAATTTCATGCAAATTTGTTTTTGATTAGTTAAAATGAATTACATGACCATATATAACTTATTTAATTAAGGAATTAAAAAATTTACATTTTGATTCAACCTATTATATTGTTGTGGTCACCATGCATGCAGTACGTGGATAACATAATTAAAAATTTAAAAAGATGTACTACTAAGGTTGTAAAATCTAAGAATTATTTTTTTTGACAAATAAATGTATATTGATTAACAGCTTTTAATTAAAAATCAGTTGGTATATAAGCTACAAAGGAGTAGGGGGGAAGGGTCATGCATCGATCAGGGAAGCTTTTACTCTGGCCAGTCTGGAACTGGTAGTCATAGAATGGAATTCATTTTGAACATGCACATCCAAATCAGTTTTCAAGTAGGATGAAATCAATTTCGCGACCACAGCTAACGATTCAAATAAATTGTGTCACAAAAAAGCGTATATCATCATTGGCGATTTGATTTTTCTACGATTTTTCTAAAGCAGTGCTTTTCTGCTAATGTTAAAAAAAATGAATGGGAAAGATGGTTACATAAAGTGCCTACTAGATGGCGCTACATGCTTGCCCCGTTTTTATTTGTATCCCGCGTTTGCGGCATTCGGTACGGTCTTCTGCGTCTTTTTCATTGTTTCAAATCATTTGAATTGGAGTTGTTGTTACCCCTTTCGTGTCATTATAAGCCGGAATTTTCAATGTGGAAATAAGTTGTAGTGAAGTGTTGCGCGAGGATCGCACGACGGTCGAAAATGGTAAGTTATATTTTTCACTCACTTTGGACAAATTTGGAAACATTTTGAATTAGGCCTGGTTGGTCATTTGGAAAATCACGACCGGTGGCGGCGCTAAACTGTACAGTAGTTTCCAATAGTTTGTTTATTGTTTTTTTCACGTTGTTTTCATATCGATAAGTAAGTTTTTATTTATTTAATTTATTTATGTGGTTCTCAGCAACTGTAATTGCCGCCGTAGTACTAAATGACAAACTGTCAGATTAGCAACTTGACTTTTATGCGTTTTTGTTTTCATATCACTTTAAAAAAGTTTAGGAATTAACCTCACCTGAACTTATCTACCTGTAATCGTAAAATGCACATTATTATTGTTTTGATTTGTCATTTGAGAGATCTAGTGTTATCAGTTTAGGGAATTTATACTCACTATAAGTTTTCGCAAATTTTTAAAACGAAAAAACTTTGTAAAAACTGTTCGAGATTTGTTATGAAACCCATAACAAATTCAATTAAAAGCTATCTTGTTTTTGATACCGTCTTAATAAATTTTTAGTGTGAGTTAAACTATGCAACCATAGATTTTTTTAAAAAAAAGCGTAGAGTATTCATATATGATTACACCTGGTGACTTTATACAGGTATAGTGTCAGTATTCTGAAAATTTCCGGATAGCCCTTATCAGGTTTTTCACAGATATGAGTTTCTGCTAATTTTATTCACAAGTGTTAGTTAAATGCGAAGCCATTTTATAAAATTAAAGCTATTATGCTATATATATGGCTATACCATTTATGCAGTTGCAAATGTCCTATTTTTGTTGTCACCGACATATTTTTTTCATTCTTTTATACATGTACTAGACTACGGGTTGGTCACGGTTAAGTTACTGGGTGGTCATATTTCGAGGTTGCTTCTCTTGAGGATCCCCTCTCCATTTTTCTTGGAAAATGACCTAGTCATTCCTTTACAATGTTTTCTGGAACACTGTTTTCTCAAGGGATGCAAGGCCCCTGGTGCTATGTTGCCAATTTTCAAACATCTCTTTTCAAAACTCCCGTTTTTGTCTCGGCGACTTTAGGACCTGTTCTTGAATCGAGTCTAGCTGGTCTGGGTTAGAAAGACTACCTATGTCTGATGTATTGTGCAAATTTAATAACAGTACTTGTTAGCAATAGAATACCTACTTATTAGTGTGATTGTAAAATCGGGGCAATGCATTTAATGCAGGGCATTAAGTTGAATTGATTCTTGTTTGACCAGTGACCTTGCTTACCTTAATTAACACGTTATTTTTAGTCTATTTCTAGATTATTTTTGTTGTTAATTAAAACTTAAATTATGCTTTTATTTACAATTAAATTTATCAATTCATGTTGCTGCCCAATCGTTTGAATACGCTTAGTTAACAGATTTTTCCATTACATGTAGTGTAGTTTGAGTTTGTGAATGGTTAATATGTTAAAGGGACTAAATGATGAGTTTATTGCCCATAGAAAAACCACCACTTTGTTTTACTGTACACTTGAAGAAAGGATAACTTCTTCAAAAAGGTTTGCTAATGGCCTTATAAACCATGAAGATAATTGATTAACTGTCGGATTCCCCAGACTACAGTAAATTGGCAATCGAAGTGCTGTAATTGCAAAAGCTCACATCGCTGCCATTTTATGTTAAGCTGCAGCAATACTATACAAATATTATGTCATTATGCCTGGAGGAAAACAGTTGTGATAACGTGTTAAACTGCTAATTAAAGTTTGAATGAGGCAACCTGTTATGGGATAATGGAAGCCAAAACTATTGCAAGATGTGCAAATTCCATGTTGTGTTCATTTTAGACTGACGCCTAGATGATTAACCATCCTCAACCAGGGATTTCTAGTTGGTACTTAGCAAGTAGCCAAATAATGCCATTTATCTTGATTATTTGCTGTTGGCTTATACTAAGCTAAGCAGTAACATGTGTATCTAGGCTCTGTAATGTGCGTTGAGAGTTTGTCATATCATTAAGGGTCAGCCATTAAGCATCACGCCACTGTAAAACAGTTTTAATAGAATAGTGGCTGTCTTCTAATCGTCTATTGCCGACGCCGATGGTCGAGTGGGTTACGTGCTTGCCTCTCGATCCTAAATGCTGGGTTCGCTCCCGGGTCGAG
>JAQGBW010005821.1:0-11420 GCA_034698625.1 Julus scanicus
TGAGGTAATTCTGGTACTAAAAGCTGAGGTAATTCTGGTACTAAAAGTTGAGGTAATTCTGGTACTAAAAGTTGAGGTAATTCTGGTACTAAAAGTTCAGGTAATTCTGGTACTAAAAGTTGAGGTAATTCAGGTACTAAAAGTTCATGAAATTCAGGTACTAAATTTTCATGTAATTCAGGTACTAAAAGTTGAGGTAATTCTGGTACGAAAAAGTTGAGGTAATTCTGGCACTAATACTAAAAGTAGTACTAAAAGTTCACACAATTCTGATACCAAAAGTTTGTTAATCCTGGTACTAAAAATTCCATGAAATTTTGAATAAAAAAATTATCAGTTTTGTAGCAAAAATTTCATTAATTTTTTTTTGTAAAGTCCATCATAAAATTTTGAACGTTTCTTGAAATTTTGTAACTAAGAGTTCATTTAATTTTGTACTAGAATCAGTTCATGAAACTTTCTATAAAATGTTCTATCAATTCTATAAAAGTACATGAAACTTTATACTAAATCTTCCACGAAATTTTGTCTGCGTTTCGTTCTATAAAAAGTCCTTAAAGTCCCTTGAACATCTAGTACTAAAGTACTAAAACCCCCAAATGTTTTAATACTATATAAAAGAGTGTTTTTTTTAAAAGATGGCCCAAGTTCCCCTAAAAGTAAACGATTTTGAAGCAATCCATTGTTGGTCGTGTTGGCGATCTACCTGTCCCGTTGTCCCCCTAGGGCCCCAATTGGGGAGGGGCCCTAAAGGTGGGAGCGCCCCAAACGCCCCCTGGCGTTGCAACTCAATACGCGTTGACTTTGGCATGAAAATAATTGCTTTTGAATTGTATTCTCAGATGTGGAAACAGATAATCCGAACGGAGTTATGGCCGCCAGGGGTCAGTCCACTCGCCAGGGGGCGCCCTTGTCTCGCAAAACGACGGAATGACCAGCAGGGGGCACGAGTGGGGAAAGGGACCCACGCTCGTCAAAGGACAGGAGGGGTCAAAGGTCAAAAATGGCGAAGATTTCATTTTATGATATCAAACGTCTTTTGTCAGCTGTAACTGATGCTTTTAAAAAGGAATTCTTAAAGTTGGAAAAAAAATTACCCGAAAATTTGGGAAGTTTCTCAAATTGTGTTGATGGCGATTTCTGGAAAGTTGCTAATCAAATTTTCAAATGAAATTTAAGGGTTATTATACCAAGTTTTTGAAAATTTTCAAATCGACTTTTTAATTAATTTAACCAAATTTCTGAAACTTATCTTTAAAGTAACTTCAAATAATGTTTAGAGATTTTCTGCAAAATTTGCAAATTTTCTGAATTTCTGAAAGGTTTTGATACTATTTTTTAAATTTTGAGAATTTTCACAAATTTGTTTGAAGTTTTCATAGTTGATTTTGATGTAAAATTTAGTTTTTCAAAGTTTTTGAAAATTTTAAAATCAACTTTTTAAAAAATTTAAAAAGCTTAAGGAATTGCTGATATTTTAAATTCTCTAAATTTGAAAAACTTACCTAAATTTCTAAAACTTTTTAAATTACCCAAATTTTTGAAGCTTATAAAATTACCTAAATTTCTAAAAACAAATTTCTGAAGCTTTTAAAATTACCTAAATTTTTAGAACTTTATAAATTATCTAAATTTCTAATACTTTTCAAATTACCTAAATTTCTGAAACTAAATTACCTAAATTTCTTAAACTTTAAATTACCTAAATTTGTAAAACTTTTCAAATTACCTAAATTTTTGAAACTAAATTTCTGAAACTATAAATTACCTAAATTTTTAGAACTTTATAGATTATCTAAATTTCTAATAATTTTCAAAAAACCTTAATTTACAAAACTTTAAATTAACTAAATTTCTGAAGCTTTTAAAATCACCTAAATTTCTAAAACTTTAATTTTTCCAAATGTGTGAAGCTTTTAAAATCATTTAAATTTCTAAATCTTTATAATCTCCAAATTCCCACATTTCTGTAAGCTTTCCAAGAAACTTAAGAAATTCAATAAATTTTCACTTGTCCATAATCTGAGATAATTTGAAATTCGATGGGCAGGAAACCCTTATTTTGTAACACAAAACTATTGTGTAGTGATTATTGTGTAAACCTGCGTGCCAGCTGCCTTACAGCCATCTTGTTTTGTAGTAGAGGGTGTCACCTGTCTCGTGGGATATTGGGTCCCAATAATGAAGGAAAGGAGGACCACCCAATCGCACATTTTAATCCCTAGAAGGCGCCCTTAAGCACTTTGTGCCCAAAGTTTACTTAAGGAATTTCCGAACGGTGGCGCTTTTTCAAATGGTCCTTATTGTCTACACCTGCCTCAAAACATGCCGATTGTTGACTTCAATTCTTCATTTATAGATCATTTTTTCACATGTTTTTCACATATTTTTTAACATAAAGAATAATTTTTGGACGTGTTAAAAACTCTTACTTTTTGGACGTCACTTTCTCCCAAAAATGGTTATATTTAATGCAAAAGTGTCGTGTTTTGGATCAACGCTTTTATAAGTTATATTTTCCTTTATCTCCCCAAACCATCACCTGAATTACTTTTTAAATTACTTCGTGTCAGTCATTATCTCCCAAAACCGAGTTCTGTATTCATTCAAAAGTCGTTTTTGGAAGATAACTGCACAGAAAGGGGAATCCAAATGTTCTTCATGAGACAGTGCTGGGAGATAACAAAAAAAGGTGATCCAACTGCTCTTCATGCAATGGTTTTGGGAGATAATCACTGAAATGGGTGGGTCCAAACAGAGAGACGTCCACGAAGGACTGCTGCATTAATTTTAAATACGTTTTTGGGAGATATTGCGCATTAAGGGCAGAAGAATATAATTCCTCAGGCGTTGCACCCACCATTTTCAGTCTTATCTCCCAAAAAACGTATTTTAAGTACCACAGTCCTACGTGAACGTCCCTCTATATGGACCCACTCTTTTCAGTTATTATCTCTCATTATCTTCCAAAAATGTCTTCTCAAGAACATTTAATTGTATCCCCCTTTATGCACAATTATCTCCCAAATACTTATTTCGAATGAATGCAACAGTCCTTCGTGGACGTCCCTCTGTTTGGAGCCACCCATTTCAGTGATTATCTCCCAAAACCATTGCCCGAAGAACATTTGGATCCTCCTTTCTGTGCAGTTATCTCCCAAAAACGTCTTTTGAAAGACTACAGCAGTCTCTACACGGACCCACTCTTTCCAGCCATTCTCCCATTATCTCCCAAAACCATCTCCTGAGGAACATTTCGATCCCCCGTTTTCTGTCATTATCTCCCAAATCCATAGCTAGAATAACATTTATTTCCTCCGTTTTCTGCCATTATCTCTCAAAACCATCTCCTGAAGAACATTTCGAACCCCCGATTTCTGCCATATTATCTCCCAAAAACTATCTCTACAGCAGTCTCTACACATACCCACTCTTTCCAGCCATTCTCCCATTATCCCCCAAAACCGTCTCCCAAGCAGACGACTTGGATCCCACTTATGTACAAATATCTCCCAAAAAACGTGGCTTAAATTAATATATATTATTTCGTGTACATCCCTCTTATTTATTCCCCCCCTTCCTCCTCCATTTTCCCCCTCCTTCCCTCCTTCATTTTTCCCTCCTCATGTTATATGACGCATGTTTTTTTCATGTTTATTCATGTTCTATCTCGAGCTTTAACTAATTACAAATTTCCTCTTTTTTTTTTCTCCCACATTTCAATCGACCGTAAATCAAAAAGTGAACCCGATCTCCCATCTCCACATTTCGAATGAATGAATGGACCCTTTTCATGTGTGTTCTTTTTTTATATTTTTATGACAGGCCCCAAATGCGTTCCAGAACAATATTGGGTCCATTAATCACGCCCTGAAGCTACGGCGCTTCGTCATTAAGCCTCTTCATTATCAGCGTTAATTTAGTGGAACAAACACGAGGAATTATCACTCTTAAAAAGCAACGCACGTTTTATTATTATGAGGGGTCAAAGGTCAATTACACAAATTTACGCCAGGGGGCGCCGCTCTCGTATAAGCGAGCAGATAGGGGGCGCTCCGACTGTATATATTCAAAAAAGAATAATTCAAAAGTGCCCTTTGGACACGAGGACAACACTGACAGACTTGCTTGAGTACCTTGCTTGAGTCAGGTTACATCTTGAGTTACCTCATATCAAAGACGTGGAAATGACACCTTAAAATTGGTAAGGGCCTTTCTTCTTGTGTGGTCAATGGACCACCTTGAAAAATTGAAAAGGACCACTTGACCAATTCGATTTCAGCCAAATTGCCCTTTTTGTACTTTTCGATCATGTGGGAAATTGAATACATGCCCAGTTCAAGATGGCGGAAATTGGAGATTTATTCTTTTTGTGTAAAAAATTGATTTTCATATATTGCTCATGACTGAACCTGGTGACCTTCCAAAATGAAATTCTATATATTTCCACACAACTTATATTTCACATGACATGTTACATGCCCATACACCACCAGAGGGCTTAAAAGCGGTGTGAACCCATAAGCGGTTAATAATTAATTGCTAACCCTAATTCAAGATGGCGTCGATGAGGCTTGATGGAGGAAGGGGTGGAAATTCCATGTTCTCACACAATTTTATATTTCACCTGACATGTTAAGGCCCATACACCACCAAAGAGCTTAAAAGCGGCTGATTATTAATTGCTAATCCCAATTCAAGATGGCGTCGATGAGGCGTGAGGGAAGAAGGGGGTGGAAATTTCATGTTTTCACACTACTTTATATTTCACATGACATGTTACAGGCCCATACACCACCAGGGGGGCTTTAAATAGGACCTTTAAGCAGTTAATAATCAGTTCCTAATCCCAATTCAAGATGGCGTCGATGAGGCTTGATTGAGGAAGAGGGGTGGAAATTTCATGTTTTCACACAACTTTATATTTCACATGACACGTTACAGGCCCATAAGCCACCAGAGGGCTTTAAATCGGACCTTTAAGCGATTAATAATTAATTGCTAATCCCAATTCAAGATGGCGGGCAGGAGGAAGAGGGAGGAGGGTGGGATTTATTTTAACGATGGCTTTATCTGGTAGCTGTTAAATGTCATCCACACTACCGTCCATAAAACGAGCAGTTGTTTTAGTGGTAATTAGCCAGATTCAATTAAGCAAAACGACACCATTTTCACCTTTGACCCCCCTGGTGGTCGTTATTAGAAAAACATGGAAACTGTAGCCAGATAACCTTTTAACCGACAATTTCGTTAATTATTCGACTTAAACTAAACACGCGCTAGTTAAACGCATTTGTTTCAAACAAGATTAACGAGTTGACATAAATTAGAACGTTTCGTAGAACATTATTCATAAATAATAATAAGCCTATTATGGTGTGTTGACCTCCAGTGTGACCAGAGAGCACTACATCATCGCCAGACTTCCCTTTTTTCTTTCCTTCTGCTTAATGTAACCATTAGTTTTTTTACCCACTATTTTCGCGTCTAATGATTACATCTGGAATTGAAAAAAAACCTCCGCGAGGGGGCGCCAAAAACAGTGTCAACCGCAGTGACGAATAGCAGTACGCTGTCATGCACTAAATAGAAAGGAAATGTTGTGCTTGACCCGTGTAAATTGGACACTCCTGTCTGGAAAGTGGGTTTTCATACTTTTCAACAATGGAATAGATTGGATTTTTTTAAGGAACCCTGGAAATGGCTTTGTAGTAGCAGGTGGTGTATGGAGGAAGTGGTTTTGTGGGAGTGGTTTAGTCACAGTAGAAGTGGCCTAGTAGGGGTGAGGGGGGTATCAGAGGAAGTGGTTTTGTGGAAGTGGCTTAGTCGCAGTGGAAGTGGCTTTGTAGTAGCAGGTGGTGTATAGAGGAAGTGGTTTTGGGGCTGAGGGAGTGGCTTAGTAGCAGCGGTATCCTGGAAGTGGCTTTCTAGTAGTAGCTGGTGTCTAGAGGAAGTGGTTTTGTGGTTGTGGGAGGGGTTTAGTCACAGTGGAACCCAGGAATTGGCTTTGTAGTAACAGGTGGTGTACATAGGGAGTGGTTAAGTCACAGTGGAAGTGGCTTAGTGGGGATGAGTGGTTTTGTGGTTGTGGGAGTGGTTTAGTCGTAGTGAAGGTGGTTTTCTGGCAGCTGGATTGATTCAGTGGGAGTGGGTTTGTGGATGTGGGAGTGGTTTAGTCGTAGTGGGAGTGATTTAGTTATAGTGGGAGTGGTTTAGTTGTAGTGGGAGTGGTTTAGTCGCAGAGGAAGTGGCTTAAAATAGGGATAAGGGGTTTTGTGGTTGTGGAAGTGGTTTGGTCGCAGTGGAAGTGGTTTAGTGGGGATGAGTGGTTTTGTGGTTGTGGGAGTGGTTTAGTCGCAGTGGAAGTGGCTTAAAATAGGGATGAGTGGTTTTGTGGTTGTGGGAGTGGTTTAGTCGCAGTGGAAGTGGCTTAGTAGGGGTGAGTGTGGTGTATGGAAGAAGTGGTGCTGTGGGAGTGGTTTAATCGTAGTGAAGGTGGTTTTCTGGCAGCTGGATTGACTCAGTGGAAGTGGGTTTGTGGATGTGGGAGTGATTTAGTTATAGTGGAAGTGGGTTTGTGGATGTGGGAGTGGTTTAGTCGTAGTGGGAGTGGTTTAGTCGCAGAGGAAGTGACTTAGGAGGGGTGAGTGGTTTTGTGGCAGTGTTTTAATCAGAGGGGCTTTGTGGTAGAAAGCAGTGCATTAGTGGTTCTGGGTAGAGTTTTGCATTTGGCTATCTCGAACTCGTCTTGGCAACGTAGCTCGGTCTCAAGCACGTGCGATTTGAGCAACTGCGGTGCAGGGGCTAGTCTTCTTACTCTGTACATTATAGACACGTTATCCCAAAGATAAGACAATATTTATTTTGCAGCGTGTCTTTTGCATCTAATTTATTACTGTTAAAACAGTTTTTTGCGTTGTTTTTACAAATGTTTTCAGAAAGGGAGATTTCGAAGTTAGAAAAAAACAACATAAAAGCTTGACATGAAAACACAGAATTTAAAAAAAGCCCAACTTTGACACTTCCGTTTTCTGTCAGAGTAGCCATTATTCAAAGATGGATGACGAGGCTGCTTTTCATTTGTGTAAAAAAAAGGCATGAAAATAAACGAATTTATAAAATGATACTCGCTTTATCATCCTAATTTATCAAAATGTTACAACAGCACCACCTATCAACGTCATATTGCTACAAAAAACGTGATAAACGGCTTAAAGTCGAAGCGTTTTAACATGTCCATGTTGTATACAGGTTCAGAATCAAGTTTGGAATGATGCATAATGTCCCGCTATTTTTAAACTGAACTCGTCAGTCAAGGATTGACGCGCTTCTTAACGTTCATTCTTGGCGGGTAAGGTCATATTAAGATATCTGGAATGTCATACCATAATGCACTCAATGAAGGCTTGCTGTCAAGTTTGGAAGGATCCATAATTTTCCAAAAACGCTAATAAAGCCTGTAATTCAAGGATTGACACGCTTCTTAACGTACAATCTTGGCAGGATAGCCCAGATTAGGCTATTAGATTGACCAATAAGATCTCTGGTATGTCATGTCTGATAACTTGACTCAGGCTTGCTGTCAAGTTTGAAAGGATCCATATTTTTCCAAAAACGTTAATATAGCCTGTAATTCAATGATTGACGCGCTTCTTAACGTACAATCTTGGCAGGATAGCCCAGATTAGGTTATTAGATTGACTAATAAGATCTCTGGAATGTCATGTCTGATAACTTGACTCAGGCTTGCTGTCAAGTTTGGAAGGATCTAGTCTCCAACGAACGTTAACCAATCCCGTAATTTCAAGATTGATACGCTTCTTAACGTACAATTACCCACTCGGGAATTCTTCGAGTGGGTAGTACTACCTCTACTATCATAGGCTGGCGCCGGCCCTGGTCAGTCCGGAGTCTGTGGTCATGTGTAGTATGAACGTGTGCAGCCATTACCGGATTTCTCCGTACTGGCGTCATTTGTCCGTTTTCGTCTGGATAGTGATGCCGAATTCCCCACTTAACCGAGAACTGACGCTGGTGACCGGTTCCCACTTGGCCGAACCGAGAACCGAAGTGACGTCAGAATCTTGGCCCAAGCTTTGGCTGCCGGCAACAACGGCGCTTTTGCTAAAAGTGTGCCTCGGTCGGACTGCTGGAAAAAGCTCAACTAGCCGAGCTTCCAAATGGGCGTGAATTTGGGAGGGGCTTAAGCTCGACCGAAAAACGAAACGTCTAAGTGCGCATGCTCAGACCCTAACTTCTCAGTTTCGTTCTCGGTTTCGGTCAAGTGGGAATCAGGCATGAGAATACCTCATTTGTCATCACATGCTACAGATCCTCTGTTCCATCATCACACAAGTCACACGTTTCTGCGATGGTGTGAAACTTTTCTAGACGTTGGTTAGTCTGGAGCAACCCTGCCCTTCCTCTGAACAGTAAGGCACTCCCAAATGAATCATCATAGAAGACCTCCTTCCCAATATTTGCTTTGTTCTTATAGTATGCCAGGTTACTCTCGCTTCTCATGCTCTCTGTCAAGGCATGAACCTCCCACTTGTGTACCAGAGCTGGTACTGCTTGTCACGTGAACGACCCTAATTGGCCGTGAGGGGGCACTGCGTTCCTGAACTAACTCGGGGTTATAATACAAATTATGAGTCGGGCGTCCTTCTGAAACAATGGCAACCCACGGCTATCTTTATCGTTTAATTGTGTCTTTTTACGTGCCGAAAAAAAAGCAGGACACAAATGGAGCAAGTCCTGCTTAAAATGGGGAGGAGAAGCTCGAGTCAAAGCAACCGGAAATCCTCCCCGAATAGAACAACATGGTGTGATTTGCATAGAATGCACGGAGCGCCATAAAAATAACAGCAGCTTATTTTAATGGAGGATGTCGAAATAGAAACTACGAAATTATAGACGATTATGGAGTTGCTTTTACTCAACTTCTGACGCGTAATAGCGAAACGAGAACGCGTAACCCCCTTTGAGATTCACAATCGAGGGTGGCGCCTCAATGAATAACAACAACAACGGACGCCATCTTGGAGAACCATGAAACCAAATAATGGGTGTTTTTGTGTTTTTGGATTTTCTGTTTAATTCAGTTTTAAAAGTCGGTGAAAGGGGAAAGTGACACCGGAAGAAATGTAGATCCAGTCCCAAATGTACTTGGATTTTTAAAACCTTGGGAATTATGACTAAATTTGTGTTGAACACCAATTTTATGATGGAATTTCTCTTCGAGGTCAGGAAATTTTCGTTAATCGGAAAAATCTGGAAAAATGTCGTGGAATAAAATAGGTGTTAACCACAACTTTTAAGTATAATCAAAGACATACCTACCACATCAAAACCACATCAAAACATTATCAACCATATTAACCATACCAACCACATAAAAACCACATCAACCTTATCAACCACAGCATTACACATTATCCACATCAACCATACCAATCATATCAAAACCACGTCAACCACATCAAAACTACATCAACCACATCAACCATATCAAAGACATATCTACCACCTCAAAACCACATCTACCACATCAACCCCATCAAAACCGTATCAACCACAGCATTACACATCATCCACATCAAAACCACATCAACCACACCAACCATACCAAACACATCAACCTTACCAACCACATCAACCATACCAACCACATCAAAACCACAACCACCATACCAACAACATCAACCACAGCATTACATATCATCCACATTAACCACAGCATTACATATCAAATTAAACCACAACCATATCTACCACAGCAACCACATCAACCAAACCAACCATATCTACCACATCCAAACCACATCAACCATACCAATCATATCAAGACCACATCCAAATCATATCAAGACCACATCCAAACCACATTAAAACTACATCAACCACACTAACCATATCTACCACATCAACCACAGCCTTACATATCATCCACATCAACCACGGCATTACATATCAAAACCACATCACCCACATCAACCATACCAATCATATCAAAACCACATAAAAACATTGTCAACCACATCTATAGTATGACAATATGGTCCTATAATTTTGAGATTAGTATATACGAAAGGTGTTTGACACACGTTATTATTTTTGTGTGTCCGATGTAAAAGGTGAAGGGTCAAAGGTTTCCCCCCCTTTCCTTCCTCCTCCTTAATGCCTTGTATCCTGTTATCCTAAACGTGGGTCATTTTAGTTCATTGTGAGCTTTTTAAAAGATCTTTTTCTGACGCATTTTCTGTGGACCCCCGCTTTGTCCCAAAACACAAACATTTTCATTGTTTTCATTCAAATGTGTGGTATTAATAAACGGTTAACCCTCTTCTAAAACATTCCGAGTGTCCGCCATTGTCCCAAATTAATGCGCACATTTTAAGGGTCTGGATTTCATACAAAGTAATCACGATTAATTCAATTTGAATAATGGAGGACGAGTACAATGCATCTCGGGATACCTCCACACTTCCCTCCTTTGTGGTGGGGCCCAGGGGGGTCCCCTTAGACACGGGACCCCCAGGGGGGATGAGGGGACGATTACATCACAATCCCACGTTTAGAACTATTCACGTGAATGCGTTTAACCCTTGAAACACCAGGGAAAAGGTACACTGTACCAAAGGGCACCCTGTTCTCCTATAACGCGATTTATAGGTCCCTAAATGCCTCGTTTTTTTGGAAATTCGCGTAATAGAAACAATAGCGGCTATGGGGAAAAATGGGTTAGGGGAATGGGAGTGGCCTTCCTTGTGGTGGGTCCTAAAGAGATTCTATCATATGGAATTATCCCCTAAGACTTGAGGGAAAAGGTAATCAATGCCAAAGGGCACCCTGTTCTCCTATAACGCGATTTATGGGTCCCTAAATGCCTCGTTTTTTTTTGGAAATTCGCGTTATAGAAACAATGGCGCTTATGGGGAAAAAGGGGTTAGGGGAATGGGAGTGGCCTTCCTTGTGGTGGGTCCCAAAGAGAGTCCATCACATGCAATAAGCCACTAAAACTTAAGGGAAGAGGTACACTGTACCAAAGGGCACTCTGTTCTCCTATAACGCGATTATAGGTCCTTGAAATAGCTCAGTTTTGGCTATTCGCGTTATAGAAACAATGGCGCCTATTGGGAAAAAGGGGTTAGGGGAATGGGAGTGGCCTTCCTTGTGGTGGGTCCCAAAGACAGTTCACTATATGGAATACAGTGGAACCTCGCATAACGAGTATAATTCGTTTCGGAGTCTTATACCCTGGACACACTATGAACTTAAACTAGTTTAAGTCTGCTAAACTAGATTACCTTAAGTATAGTGTGTCCTTACATAGTTAGCTAGCCTCGTTTATTTCTCGGTTAGTGTAAACGACTTTTAGAAACAAGTTTAGCTGGCTAAACGAGATTAAATGAGTGGTC